>KI915047.1:5290919-5395231 GCA_000473445.2 Anopheles farauti | reverse complement strand
GGGGGGGGAAACGGAAGCCTTTATCTGTGCGCGCCCGCACACACGCAGGCACACGCGACGCACTAGCGGGTGACAAGATCCGACACGTTCGGCACAGGTGCGCGCGCGCGCGCTCGCTCGTGTGTGCTTTCGAGGTCTACGTGTGTGCGTTGTGCGCTAACCGATACGGGCTGTGGACGATGGTGGCGCTCGAGGGGCCTGGGACAGCCGGGGACCCAGCTCCGTTCGCAGAAGGGGTGCCGATCGTGTTCACACGAGATCAAAGGATCGAAGAATCATCGGAATCGACGCTCTCGCTCTCTCTCTCTCTCTCTCTCTCTCTCTCTCTCTCTCTCTCTCTCTCTCTCTCTCTCTCTCTCTCTCTCGCTCCCTCGCTGATGGTTTGCCGTGCAATGGAGTTGATTGCTTCGATGTCGGGAGAGTTTCGTAGCGTGTGACGTGTACCGTGAGTGTGTGGGTGTGTGTGTGTGGGTGTGTGCGCGCGAGTGTGTGGACGTGAGTGTAGGTTTCCGTGTGTGTGTGTGTGTGGGTGTGTGCGTGGGTGTGTATGTGTGAAGGTGTCAGTGTGCTCTCTAATCGAACGCGGATCGAACGCCGTCACCGATCAGCGCATCGAAAATGGGCGAAACCAGCTGTTCGTCGTGTTCGGGCAGGCAAACGTTGGCCGCGCACAGCACATTGTTTCTGGTTGGCCGTTCCGCGGCGGGCTTCGCAAGGGGAACAGGCGCTGGCTGGTGCCCTGCCCTCTCCCCCTTCCTCCCCCTGTACCGCGCACCGTGCGCACCCGCGGTGCACTCGCGTTTTTTTTCTGCTACTGCTGCTTTATCTCACCAGCACCGCCACCACCACCAACACACCGGTCGAGGAGCACCACTCTGCCCACCGCCACGGACTGTTTACATGGTCCACACCACCGTGCGCTGCTCCGTAATCAGGACGGCCGTGCACGGGGCAGCAAACAATCGACGAAACAACAACGCAACGAACGGAAAAAAGCAAACAAAAAAACGCGTTTACACGATTGCTGTCTGTGGTTGCTTTGCTGCTGCTGCTGTCACTACCACCACTACTTGGCTCCGGTTTCACTAGACTTTTTTTTGTTGCGGGGCGTTTATTGCTTGGCGGCCGGTGTGGTCCCTTTTGTCGTCCGACCGACAGCGACGGTTGCGACGCACTATTACACGGAACCGTGTGTGAGCCAGCACTCTACTGGTCCGGTGCTGCTGCTGCTGCTGCTGCTGCATACGCCATCATTCGGCACACTCGAATTCTCTCTCTCGCTGGCCGTGCCGAGAGCGCGCTCGGCACGAACACGTGACGTAGATTTGGGGATTTCGTGAGACGGGAGGGGGTCGACCGACGGTGGGATACGGGACGAGCGATGGTATGCGCTCGCGTTCAGAGAGCTTCAGGTTTTGTTCTCTTCGCGCTGTGTGCACGGGAGAGTGCGGGTACTTGCGTGCGCATCCGATTGCTCTCGAAGGGGGCGCTCTCCGTCACGCCGCTGCGCTCGGCTCGTTTTGGTTCGTTTCCGTTTGCTTTTGCTAGGCGACGCTCTTCGGCTGCCTCGTTTGCTCCATCCCAACGCACGGGGTGGCTATCTCTTCTCCTCTCCGCCGCCTGCACCTCGTCTGATGGGATGTGCGCCGTTCCTCACCCGACCAGCTGTCGTTTGATCGTACTGCGGCCGCTCTTTCTCTCTCTCTCCCTCTCCAGCGATAGTGCCGCGGAACCGTGGAAAAGATGCTTGTTTTCTGTTGTGTTGTGGGGTGGTGAAAAAAGGGGGTGGAAAACGAGGAGCGCCACGCTAGCGGGTGGTGAAAATCTACGTTTTTCACACACCCCTGCTCTGCTGTACGTTTTTTTTTCGGGCCACACGCGGTCGCCACACGTTGGCCGATGCACGAATATGCACGCACCAAAAACGCGTCTCACAATAATGCAGCCGCACACTTCAGGCCGGCGTTATCGGGCAGCACTTACCGCACACTAAGCACGCGAAGAATGGGTCGAGTTTGGGTACGGGAGGGGAGCAATGGGGCAAGGTGAGTCAAACGCGACAAAACGAAACCCCCCGGCGTGAGGAAGGGCAGAGATGGGCAGCGGGGTAAAGTGGGTGGGGTCGACGTTTTCTTCTTCACATACCGGAGGTAGGCAAAACGATTTTCGTTTCGTGCTTTGTTGTTGTTGTTTGTTTGTTTGTTTGTTAGTGCGATCTGATACTATCGGAAAACACTCACACACACACTTGCACACGGTTACAGAAAAATAAAAACGTGCAAATAACAAAAGAAAAACCCGGAGAAAATTGATTTCCCAACCGATGCTGATGTTCTTTTCTTTTGCATACACTCTCTCTCTCTCTCTCTCTCTCTCTCTCTCTCTCTCTCTCTCTCTCTCTTTCGCTCGTTTTTCGCTTTCTTTCTCTGCTTTCTTATTTGTTTGTTTGTGGTTTTGTTTGATGTGCGCTTTATAGCAGTTGCTCCGATGATGTAAGAGAGTTGCCTCCTTGTTGCCTTCGGGTTGGGGTGGGCTTTGTTTGCTTCCAGCACCCACCGTTGGAGGCGCGCGCACGCACACACACACACACGCACACGTAACACACGCACGTACGCACACACAAGGATCCAGTCGGGCACCTGGCTGTCGAACCGTACCGTCGGAAAGGCGAAATTGGTTTGGGTCTGTGGCTCGCTGCTACAGCCCGCCGATGCAGGCGGCGGAATCCTGCTTTTATTGTTTTTTTTTTTGCACTTCCCTTGTGACAGGTCAAGGGACAAGTGTGGACGGCAGGGGAGGGGTGGGGAGAATGGTTTTTGCGCATGCGTTGCGCAAATGTTCGTCCTGTCCTTTCGAATGTTTGCATAGCATCAAACCGTTTTCGAGGAGGCAAGGCGAGCCTTGGGGTGGGGAGGGGAGAGGTGAGGGGGGGGGGAGGGGGTTTCAGTAAAGTACGCCGGGCGGTAATGGAAATGAGAGTTTTCCACCCCATGTTTCTTCTGGCCGTACCTACGCGAGTACCCGAGTGTGAACGTGGCAAGCAGTTTTCCCATCAACCGTGGGAATTTTAGTGCGAAAACTTTCGATCGGTGCAGCGGGAGGCATCAGTTTCAATTAAAAGAAGTTTTTCCGAGGGGCAAAGCGCTTTTATGTGTCAATCGAAAATCATTTCAGCAACGCATCAATGGTTCATTCACAAATAATGAGCCTATAAACGCATTAGTTAATAGCCAGTTCGTTTTATTCGTTCTTTCTCTCTGTCTATTTACTCTCTTTTTTTTCTTTCTCTGTCTACCTATCTCTAGCTTTATGCTGAGAATACATTTCACCATTCGCTACTAATGAAAGATAATATATATATATATATATATATATATATATATATATATATATATAAAGATAAACAAAGACAGATATACAATACTCGCAGTCTCTATAGCATTAATGTACAGGAAATTGCATTTGCTTTGAGATATATTTCACAGCCATAAATCCAGCTTTGACATAAATCTAAAGTTTACGTAATTTTAATACCTGGAATGCTTCTATTAAGAAATGAAAAATATTGGCAGAATTTTCACATTTTTTCTGTCATACAAGGCTCTGGCGGGCTCTGAGTAATGTAAATAAATCACAATTTTGACAGAATACAACCTGCCCAAAGAAAATCCGAATTGAGCATGTCAAGCGCGACAAGATTGAAAGATATCAAAACCATCTCAGGAAGTTTTTTCCATCGGCTACATAGCGTACATAATTTTCTACTAGCGTGTAATTTTGATTTGAGTTTATAGTTTTTAATACTAATGATAATTGAGGAAATGCGAGAGCAACATTAGTATAATGTAGCGTGTTTGTGGAATTTCTTCAAAACACAGTAAGTGTTAGTAGTAAAAACACAAAACATGTAAATTTGACGTTCTTTTTATTAATTAAAACAGTTACTGCGTCTTATAAAGGTAGTCAAACAACAACAGCCCGCTAACAGCATACATTTAGCGTGACCTGTCTTCACTTTTTAGCGTTCATTTAGTCTACTTGGCCCCCTGATAACTGCCAGTTCTCGCTCACACACAATATGGCAACAGTTCATCGCATGGAATAGAACACAGCCGATGCGACCTGGCGCTTCCTATCTGCTCTTATGTGCCATATCTAATGAAATGAGTTTTTCTATGCTTACTTGTCTTACTTGTTTGCTTGCAGATCTTTCCGTTCGTCTGCTAAACTTCTTATTGCACATTAGTTCGCTACGTGTATCAAACTAATGGGAATGAATTTGGAAAGTATAATTTCATAAATCGGTAGGAACAAAAATTGCTTACTAATTTTAAATCGTTTGGAAATTGACTTGTATTTGTGTGTGTGTGTTGAGAGCGTTGAATAGTCGCACGCATTAGGTAGAATAATTATTCACGATCATGCAGCAATATGCAGCGTTTTATAATAAAAACAAGGCTAGTTCTATCCGAGTGATTTTCCAAACATCAACCGTATTGCTTCGATAATACCATTGCTCTAGTTAGCGAAAGCAAGCGCCAGGAACTCTTCTTTCCGTCGACGATACTCGAGAAAACGTGCGGCACCAAACCTGTGGAAGATAAACAACGTAAGAGACGTTTTGCTTAACACGCGACGGATAGCTATGAAACAATCGAACTGAACATACTGCACAAAGTCAAAGTCGATGGTTGAGTGTTCCGCCTGTATGAGTGCCCACACTGCCCACAGAAAGTGGGAGGCAAGCGCGTACTGGTTCACCTGCACGTACAGCTGCTGCAAGTCGGCGTCGGTCACCGGGTTTGATTTACCATTAAATTCTTCTAGGTACTCGCGCAACCACCGGAGCTGAAAGTCACGTCCCGGGTAGCGCCCGTAGTCGATATCGTCTATACCGGCGAACTCCGTAAAGTGATTGCCTATGTCGAAAGCCTGGTGGTTCGGGTCCGCATATTCGTAGTCGATAAAGGTGACCCGCGAACGCGCCTCATCGTAGATCACGTTTCCGAGCAGCAAATCATTATGGCAAAACACGACGGGGCTGCCCGTTTGCAGCAGTCGGGCGTACAACTCTTCAAACTCGTCACGCAAGGCTGCAACGCTGGGGAACACGTTCCACACGCTGCGGGGAAGAGATTCGGAGATGGTTCAGATTAGAGTCTCCCATTTACGCTCGTCGCTGCTGGTCTCTACCGTTCATCCTTCCGCGGGTCGGTGAAACGATTCGGAACGAGCCGCAAAAACTGATCCATCTTGGCCGGCAAGGCAGATTTGTAGCTGTCCGCTGGGCCGTCCGGGCGGACCTTGTGCATCTGGGCCATGCGGCGAGCGACCAGAGGCCATACCGCCTCCAGCTGTACAGTGGATGGAGTCAACGTCACGCCTGGCACGTACTCGTACGCCAGCCCGTTGGTGAAGGTAGCGTAGAGGGCGGGGGCGTAGCCATATCGGTGCAACAGCTGTATATTTTCCGTCTCTTTACGTCGATCGATCAACAAGTCCGTCTTGTTACCGTAGACCCGGATCAGCACAACGTCCTGAAATTCGCTTTTGTCTGCTTTAGAATCATCTTCCTTCGGCTCATGAAAGCATCCGACGAGTTTATTGGTAATACCATCAGTGAAGAGCTATAAGAAAAAATAGAGAGTTTAAATTAGCAGTGTCTCCTGAATTAGATTGCTTTCTTAAAAGATGTAGCTCAAAGAATTCCCCTCTTCGCATTCACAAGACATTCCAAGATATTTACGCTACAGAACCTTAGAAACAATCTGGATGACATGGAACATAAATTTGACATTTGAAAAGATAATGCCACCGCCACCAACAGCAGAAAATACGATAATTCTGTAGGATTTGGCAGTAGACGCAATATCTCTCGACAATACAAGCGTGATTGTCTCGAGTAGGGCGAGGGGCAATTTAATCAAATTGATCACGACGAGAACTCCATCTCCATCAATTTATCGCCTTTATTATCGCCATTATCGTTGTTACGCTTGGCTACTCACTACATTGTTGACCAGACACGATAATTTGAGGTGATGATGATAGATGAGATTTCCTGCGGTCGTGCCTCCGTTTGGAAGTTTGAGAAGATTCACCAGCACGTCGCTTGCTAGGAGTTGTCCAATAAATTGTACATCCACAAGACCGGCTTGTCAGTGAAAATTCTCCGTTTGGGTGTACTAGATGATAAGCGGTTCTACCGCAACATCCTAATAAGCTATACGTGCCGTGTCATATGACTAATGGACACGTTATGGTGTAAAGCGATAAGCGATTTTAACGACTCGTGGGAAGTATAGCCCAGCTCTGCCAGATAAAAGATGTGCTCTGCGCTGAATGATGAATATAAATTATTCAAATAAAGTGACGATTTGTGACACATTTTGCCAAGCTAGACGATCTTTTCCGTCATTGAAACCAGGCAATCATATTTGAATTTTTAACCGTTTAGTTACAGCCCTTCAGGAAAGTATTTTGATGTTGAATAATGGTATAATTTGTCTCAAACTGTCTTGGGATATTCTGATGATTTTTCGAACACAATTTTTGGGATATGTCAAAGCGAACTTAATGACATCTTTAATAACACCGTTAATTCGTTCTCTTTTGCACGTTATAGTATAATATCTGTCGAAACTTCGAAAAAATATTTGCCCATCGAATCAAAATCTGCATCTCCGGCGATCCTGCCTTGAAATATCTCGCAGAAGTTCGAGCTTGAAACCGTGCGGTAAACTTCGAACCATAGATTAATATGTTATGGCTACGCCTAGCGCACCGGTTTTCTACAAAAGATAACACTTCGGCACGGGCATGGGCGATGAAACTACCGGAAATACCCTTTCCATGCGTCTGGCTGGAGTTAACGATTTCAAGGTACGAATGCAGCCTTCTACAGCAATGCATCCGGTTGCACTTTACCGGAACGGAAGCAAGGTGCTCAGCGATCCAACATCCGCCAACTCGTTAACATTGTGCCTGCTCAAGGTAAGCAGCAAAAACTTCGCCTCGAGTATGCGAATGGAGATGTCTTAGACACCAAGACATCCAGCGGCGGCTCAGTTGCGCCGGTTGTTTGCAGGAACAATTGTCATCTGCCTTCGAAATGGCTCAAAAAAAGAGCAATTTGTTGGGTTAGGATTTCACAACCGCTCTTCGGCAGTCAAAGTTGGCATTTTGTCTGCGGCTCACGATCAGTCCACCAAGCAGGCCTTTTCAAGAAGTCGTGTTGTGGCTGTTCGTTCGTTCCGAAATTCTTCTCTACTGACCTTAAATCGCACGTTGTCACGACACCAGTGTGGCCTGATAACCTTCAGTATCTCGGTGGCTCCTTCGATCACCGCATGTTCGCTAACAACCAGCGATAGTTGCCGGACCTTAGGTTCGCCGTCACCGTTAATGCAATCATCCACTTGCCGCGACATATTATCCGGACGCGCTGTCTCTCTCTCTTTCTCTTTCTGTCTTTCTTTAACACTTTTTTTCTTTCTCTCTCGGACAAAGAACACGCGGGAACGGCGGTGAGACTCTCTTCGGGTGCAACGGCTGCTGCTGCTGCTGCTTCGATTTCTAAGCAGATGTTTCTGCGGAAATTCTTGCTGCGCCTGCTCAATGTAGCCCGGCACCGGGTTTCGCCTGCTAATATAATACCGACCGGGTGTTGTTGTTGATGATGGAGTCGGACGTGGCGGGCGTAAAAGGTTCGAAGAGTTTCGTTTGAAGCATCGACGGCCGTCTTTTGATTGGTGAAGGTTTCGTTAAAACTCGTCGGAGAATGCAGCTGTTATCACTGGAACTCACTCGTACCACTTCCGTTTGTTTGATGGTAAACAGGCAGTTTAACACGATCGATTCCAGCCGCGTGCCACTAACGACACAAAAGACAAAACAATGCAGCAAACAACACCATTCGCAGGAGGTTGCCCACACATGCAGCAATCACAGCGTAGGGCAGTACGTAGACTAAGCGCAACTAACACGTCTGTCACACTCGAAGGCTTACCGCCCTGCTCCATTCGCGGACCACTACCACCACTTTCGTACACGCACGTACACTACCACGCGCGTTGCGTTGTGCTCCATCGATACGGCGGTCATACAAACCATTAGAGAGTGTATTTGCAGAAAGATGACGGCTCCGCATTTAAAGAGCACAGTGGAGAACCACCGGAGATGACGGAGCATCTCAGGTCTCGCTCGCACCGCTCGTTACCACCACATCTACACCGTCTTTTTCTGGCAGTCTTTGGCGCTCCGTGCGCTGGCGAGATTTCCATCCCGGTCGTTATCTTTGGCAACTTACAGTACAGTACGACATCGATTATCTGGCCCGTGGTTTACCCGGGGGTCATTTTTCGTGCGCTGGAAAATAAAAATCGCTTCGAACTGAGGGAGACATTTGCACGTTTGCGTTACTTGCGTGATGTTTAGCTCCTTTAAAAAATATTTTTAAAAACGTAAAAGCTTCAGAACACTGTAAAAAGGATGAAAATACCAGTAACGTGTCGTTCACACTCCTATTATTCTAATGAAGAACTACTATTTAACGATTCATTTAAAATTCACTCATTACTAAATTAGCTACAGTATTCCATTTAAATACTACATTTATTTATAATTTTGGCTCCATTTCGGAACACCTAAAATCTCATTTCGCATTCTTCCATTCTCTTTCCGGGTCTCCTATTTCGTTTCTTGCATATTTACGAATTCTCAATTTTCCTTTCATTCGGTCCGAGCACAGAAAATGTGAGCGCAATATTTACCACTCTCACGCCATTAAGCGGGTAGTAAACGAATGCAACAATTTCAAGGTGTTCTGTTCAAAATTGAACAAATAAAATCAGTCAACAAAATGAGGTGGTACGTAGTTTAAGTACGGAAACAAGTTTATCCCAAACCGTACTGATACTGCTCGAAAATATAATTTGTGAGCGTAATTTCAGCATCCTGGATTGGGTAAAATTATGTAATAAATAACAAGGATCGATCGTTAGGAATATTTTAATGATAATATCGCTGAAAAATGCGTCGTACAAAATCACACGAGCACACGATATCTTCAGAGAAGTTCGAAGAAGATTCCTAAAATCATCTTCGATGATTAGATAATTTAGATTATGTTTGAAATGGAGTGAATCGTTTCTTCCAGCGCATTTACTGCGGCGGTGTGTTATCAATTGCAGGATGATCAATTTGAACGAAATTCTGAATGACTATACGGTGATTGTCTCAGGTGAGGAAGTGCTGACGGTGTTATCAACGACCATTGTACCCGAAATCTTGTCTTGAGTGACCTGCTCCGACAGTTATTCAAATGTTTGATGAAGGCCATGCTGTACACGCGGGGTTCCAATCGGGTTCCCGTCAAAGTTGCCAAAACGCAGAAATCTAAACTTGGATGAGCGAAGGCAGGACCTGATAAGTGAACAGCGCGCTGATACAGCGTCTATTAGCGTAATTTGTTCCAATTGTCAGGCCGAGCAGTAGAGAGAAAATGCACGTGTTAACGTACTGGGCTGTTGTCAGGAGCAATAATCATCCGATCTTGATGCGTTCGTTAGGTTGATAGGAGAGTTAGGTCAAGAAAATGGTTACATTATCATGAGCTTGTTCGTTTACTACAACGACTGCCATTAGGCAATGATATTGCATAATCTCAGTTTGTAAGACAGTTGTTTAAGTTGATTTTTTCTATCTTTTCATATCCTTCCTACTACTTGGATTTGTCTTAAATTTTACTTTATAAATCAAATGAGCGAACTTGGAGGCTGTTTTTGGGAAAGCATTCATTGCGCAAAAGTCTTGCGACTTTTGTATTCGGATGAATGAATTATAAGCGAGAGCTCATGGTTGAAGTATATAAAATCGTTTATTGTCTCATGTTTATTTTAAAACACTACATTCGGCGTCGTTGATGACACTTGGTTGTAAGGCACTAGTGCTAAAACCTACGGAATATGCTTATGCCTTTGGTGGAATCGGCTGTACTTTCTCTCACCCGAAACAGTAAAATATACCTAGGGGCAATATGTTCCAGCCGCCATCCGCAAGCTAATGCCTCTTTTGTTTCCTATATGTACACAAAGAGACAACTATACGAGGGGAAATGCACTTTCTTCTTCCTTTGTACGACAAATTTATTTTCTAACTAAGAAAATATAATTTGCTTTTTAATATTATTATTAACGTTACTAAGCCTACGGGTGTAAAGAGAAACAAGGTATAAACAAAAAAAAGACCCTAACAGTTTACAAATACCTAAGAAAGGCCCTATCACAAGAAAAAAATTCATATCGGTGCAGGCTATGGCAGGAAAAGGGGAGATGGTCCTATACTACATGTTTATGGCGCAGGAGAAAAAAAAAACGTTCTGCATACATTGCATTCACTCATAAATAAGCCTGCACGCGTTTAGCGCAACTTTACTGGGTATTTTTTGCAGGCGTGAAAAAAACAACACAACCACAGGAGGATCCGCAACACAGCAGAGGATTATAGAGAATGTCTGTATGTCGCTGTGTGTCTGTGAGGAGTTGGAAGAGCTTGGTGTTGCGGGACTCTAGAATGCGGATGATGAAGCGTGGTGGAAAGGAAGAAAGGGAGGAAACTCTATGCCCTATATTTCTACGTGAGAGAATCATGAGTTAAATCTATAACAAAAAAATATATATGTACAGAGAGGATAGTTAGAGTGAAGCGGTGATTAGAATATATAAGCGGACGAGCATTGCGACAGGAACACGACGCATCTGGTCGCTCTGTACCACATGCATCGGGAGAAGAGGAAGAACAAGTGGGAATGTAGGAGGGAAGAGATAAATGAGGTCACCGCTTTACAACTATTTGAAGACGCCGAGTTCCAAGCAGGCAATGGTTTGCCGGTAATAAACCCTGGCAATCAGCCGGAAGGTGTGCTCAGTCTATCACGTACGCCCACGGGTGCTCTAGCTTGCCGTACTGGATGTCGGTGAGCGTGTTGTATAACCGCCGGAACAGAGGGTTTTCGTGGCTTTCGGTGGGCAAGTAGATCTCTTCGCCCATATATGCGATCCGCTCGATGGGGCTAATGACGGCCGCCGTACCAGCGCCAAACATCTCCAGCAGCTACGGGGGGTGGAAAAAAAAACCGAGAGAAACGAGAGCAATGAAGCATACGGCCAAAAGTCGACGAAGCGGCGAATACATACCCGACCCTCCTGCGACAGTTTCTTCACCTCCGCCATGGTGAACTTCCGCTCGCACACGGAAAACTCGCCCCACTGATGGCACAGGCGAATGATGGAGTCGCGCGTGATGCCGGGCAGGATGAGCCCGTTCAGCGGTGGCGTAATCAACTCGCGCTCTGTTAGGAAATTGTGTAGAAAGTTTGAGAAAAATCGCTCTTGCCGTGGCAACATCACGTGGTGAAACATACCTCCGTTTTCCTTGATGTACAGCATGAAAATGTTCATAACGCCGACCTCGGTGAGCTGGTGATCGTCACCGTACAGCCACAGCACTTGATGGCAACCGTGCCGCAGTGCCTCCTGCTGCACGTGGATCGTCGGTCCGTAGTTGGAGCCCACCTTCCGGTCGCCGACACCGCCCGGCCAGGCACGCGTATACTTCGGTTCCGCATACAGCTTCAGCCCCTTCGCACCGGGCTTGAAGTACGGCCCGACCGGCGACAGGATGGTATAGAGCAGGGCCGAGTCGGACGACGCAACGCCTAGCGTGGGCTGCCGGGAAGGGAAAGGAACCGAATTAACACACCATTAGGGCCCGGGCCGACAGCCACTTACCTCAATGCCGATAAGCGTCGGGCGGATGTAGAGGCTGGCAGATTCGGTGTGCGGGACCCACTCCGAATCGATCATTACCAGCCGGGCCATGGCTTTGATAAGCTCCTCGCTTTCGAACGTTGGCAGCCCGGACCGGTAGGCGGTCACGTTCATGCGCGCCATGTTCATCTCGGGCCGGAAGAACCGAATCTTGCCATCGTAGCCACGGTACGCCTTCATGCCTTCGAACAGCTGCAAAAAAAATAAATTAAAAAAAATGATTTAATTTTCATGCCCATCTCCTCTCCGTGCGCAACCTCACGTCCGCAACCCTACCTCGATCGCGTAGTGGAACACCTTCGCCGCCGGGTGTAGGTTCAAGTTTTCCATCGGGGTGATTTCGGGCTTCTGCCAGCCGCCGAGCCGGCGATGGTACGATACCTTCAGCATGTGGTCGGTGAAATACTTGCCGAACGCTAGATCATCTACGTCCGGTTTCGGGTTGAGCTGGTGAGGTGCCGCCAGACGAACGCTGAGATCGGAATACTGCACCCGGGAGGGTAAGAAGAGAAACGGGATATTAGAATAAATACATAAAGTCCGAATAGAACGAGGCATGCATTTAGCTCCCGCAGCAAACTCTATCTTTAATGATGGTTTGACTTCTGGGAACTTTAAAAATCGGTCACCGTGAAACACCTCCGAGACATTTACCCAAACGGGGTCAGGTTCATGGAGCGATTCCGGTAACGCCCGTCGCCGCGATTTGCATTAGTCGCCGTGTGCGACGGCGCATTTCATTGACCTGTTTCGGTTGGCCCCCGAGGAGGGCAACCGCGAATCGGGATCGCCCAGATCGCGTGCGACGCAATCGACGCCGGTGGCGTTTCGCTGATGCAAGGCGCCAGCGGGCTTGCGCGTACCTTGAATTGTTCTCCCACGTCCGCCGCGTGCTCGAGCTTCATCGGGAACGGTGCGGCCAGCGGCGGCACCTCGGTTATCTTCGGGAAGTTATCGTCCTCCTCGACGCGCAGCTGGGCCTGCTGCTGCGTGCCCCCGTGTCCGCTGCATGCGCGCACCGGACCGCCCTGGACGAGCAGCTGCTGGATGAGCTTGTGCTGGTTTTGGAACACGTACCGCACCAGGTTCTGTGGAGAAGCAAAAGGGCAGCAACAAAACATGCGAGTGGTTAGGTTTGATGGCTTTTGACATGAACGTGCGCCTGTCGGTTGGCAATCCGTACTACGCTTCGCGCGTCAAACGTCTTCGCGAAGCATGGTTGCTTATAAATAGGAGAAAAATAAATAAAAATCATAAACAAGAAAAAATAAGAGCAATAAACAGCCGCCGCTTGCCCTCACGAACGGCACACGTTATCTCCTCGTGGTAAAAGGTGTCTTTACAGCCGAACTGTGGCGTTTCGGGCAGGGTATTTTTTTTTCGCATCAACTAAAAAGCTTATCAACGGTCGGTTTTCTTCTAATCGGTAGGTGAAAATACCCGTGAAACGTGAAGACATCACGTTGGCGGATGTTCTGCACGTTCTCGAACAGAGCATCCTTCGATGCCTCTCCGATTGTCGTCATACAACCGTGGCAAATTACCTGTTGATAAGGAAAACCCAAACACGAAATTGGGCGCCCTACAAGGAAGACTTTAATCCCCTGCCTTCCTGCATTAACCGCTTGCATGCATCTCCCGTCCACACGGGCTTATCAGCGACGCCGTCACGACCGTTTCGGTGTTCGAAGTTTTTTTTTTTTTTTTGTTGAGCGTTCCGGCACCGATTACCTTGCAGAATTGCGGTACATAGACGCTCCCAGCGGCATGTTGAAACACCTGCGAAAACAACCACACCTGTCCCCCTTTTGCGCTCAAGGCTGCCACAAGACGCAGGGATGCAAACGCTTCGCGCCAATAAAAAAAACCATACACACAAAAAAATACATTTAAAAAAGAATAAAACCATTTGCCTACAGAATCGGCACCGTTCCAACACCGCTACCTATCAGCAAGAGAGAGATAAGGCGTTCAAAAAAAAAATAAATAATAACAAAAAAAAAACAAAAAGCACACCCCATCAGGCTTATCAATCTTTCCCATTTCTGCCACGGATGCACGAAACGCGGCGTGCTGGTCGCGACCGTTGTTTACCTTGCTTGGATGCGTTATAATCATTTGTTGTACATACATTCCGATAGTAAAAACAGCAAACGGCTCCCGATTCGCTTTTTCTCGTTCTACACTGCGCCTTTCCTTTCTTCCCCCGAGGGGAAGGGCGCGTTGCCAGTTCGATCCTCTTCGGTTCGCGAGATTGTGGCAGGATCGAGCCTTTCAAAGCGAACGGTTGGGACGGCTCGCGTTGCCAAGGGGATCGCTGTGATTATGGAGCATGATGAAACAGTAAACGCAAAATTGATTGGAAGTTGCCGACGTCATCTCGGCAGGGGCACCCGTGATAAGGAACGTCGCCCAGTACCCTTTCCCCCCCGAGTCCGAGTCCGGGGCTTTTTGTTGTGGTGTTTTTTTTCTTCTTCTTCTTCTTGTTTTCGCACCACAATGCCCGTAACACCCCGTATTTCCCAGCACGTATATCCTCGTGTAGGTTCTGCATCCGTTGGGGTTTTGATTATCAACCGGCATGCCACACTGAATAACCCCTGAACAAGGTCACCAAAGTGGAATAAAGATAAGCGCCAGGTCTGACGAGCCCTCGACAAAGGCAAAACCGTCCCGCGGACGTTCATCCTCGCACACTGCACCGGAACGTTTCTCCACGCCAGGTTTTTGATTGATGCCTGTAAACCAGCGCAGGAGGACAAACGCCTCCGTGGTTGATGCGGCGTTGATTGGTGTGTAGCGCTGGAGCGGTTATGCACTTTATGGAGCTAAAGTAGTAGCGACGAATGTCACACTTTCCTTGAAGAGTGCTAGTCCGCGAATTGCCCTCAACCAGCCCTCCAAACGCGAACCGCAACCGGAAGCATGAGCTAATCTCCGCCACAAACACAAACCTTTCACGCGTATTTTATATATAAAATAAAACCGTGGTCACGATAATTGTTTGCTCGGGGAGCAAAACAAGTCCCGCGTGATGGACAACAGTCGGGTGGCAATCGCGAGAACGGGCCCAAGAAAGCCGGAGTCAGCAATTAAAAATACGAAGGCCTGTGGTGGCGGCGGCAAAATCGCATGCAAAACGAGCGCTTTGTTCGAGCAGGTAGTGTGTATGAGTGTGCCTCTTGGCGCGTACAAATAGTTCAATTTGCCATTTCGCCGTCGGCGGAGCGGGGTGGTCAATTATGCAAAGTGTTTGGCAGCGCCCTTCCCGCCCTTCATCGCCTGCACTGCCGTGGTATAGATAAAAAACAAACCGCCACACCAGCGCCGCATTAGTTCTTCTAACTGAGCCGCCTCCGTGCGACCTTCCCGAGGAACGTTGAACTCTTCCCGGTTGTTCCGTGGCGTGGGGTTTGCATTCGCGGTGCAGTGTCCTTCGGCCGGATGAAGGACTACCGGCTGGAGCCGATCGCACATCGCGACTCTTCCGCATCGCAATCCGGTTTTCCAACGCCAGGCGGGATCCTGTTTGCACTGCACTGCTATCGCTGGTCCTTTCTTGTCTTTGTATTTTCCCCCCAACAGGTGTAGAAGGCCACAGCGGATGCGCCATTCGGATTTGGAGCGCGGGCACGGCGTGATGTTCTAGAACGCAACATCAAAAAACCCGATAAACATCTCCGCGGCGCACCCCATGGTGCGCTGTGAAACTTGTCCGACCTAGGTCGAGCCTCCTTCTCCGTGGCGAGGCGTGATGTTTGGCACCGAACACCCCGGGGGGAGGGGAGGGAAGGGCGAAGGGCGCAAGCGATCAAAACCCCGGGTAATTGTTTACGTTGACGGTTGGGGCGTATTTTGGAAGCCACGGCCACGGGCGCGCAAACTTGTTTCGATGCGATTGTTCTAGAAAGTTCACGTTCCACGGAGCATGTGCTCGATCGTACTGTAAGGGAAGGGGATGTTGCGGCACGCGCTCGCTCGTGTTTTGAACGTGGCCGATGAGTTGGCGCGTTTATCACGCGCGTTGATTTTATTATTTGTCTCCTGTTTTTTTTTTTTATCACAGGCGCTCCCCCGTAGATTACTCTCGCTTTCACGAACACACACCACACACCTCTCTCACACACGTACACACTGCTTGCTGCTTTCGGACCACGCACTACATGGTGGAGGTTCAAGTGCCAACCGCTAGTTTGTTTTTTGCTAGTGAAACTATGTTCTCACCTTGGTTCGCAGGACCATCCTGAGACTGATTAGTTGTGACGGGACGGGATGCAGCTGCGGTGTAGCCTGCCTTCGGTGCTCGGTTTGCTCGGTGGATTTGTGCGTCAGGTGCTACTGGAGCAGAGCTGGAACGGGTTGAGATGGAGGTGAGATGAAGTTCAAAACACACAATCACACACAGTAATCGAACACAGGCACGAAAAAAAGGACACATACAATCACGAGCACGCAATACACACTACGGGCTACCGGGCAGGACGAAAAGGAAACTAAACGGGCTTTCCTACAAACACCCGCTGTCCTGTATGATTATCGTCTAAAGATTTTACAAAACTGCCTCATCGCAGCTGGGCCTAGCGAAGGACAACAATAAAAGCCACTAAAACCGTTTGACAGCTCTACTAGACGCGCGCGTCTACTAACAGCAATCAATCGAAAATGTTGATGAACCAACACATTCGCTATGTTAATTGTACTTTTAGGCTGTATCTCTAGCTGCCTTCGTCCTCGGTACGCATTTTAGCAAACACGACAACAAGCCTATAGGGAAAGTGGATCCTCGCAGGATCTTCGCATCATACCTCGCTTGTGGGCAACTATCTCTCGTGCTATCTTTCTCGCACTACCACGCTTCCCCTGCTACGCTCCCGGTGGCTCGTTCTTTCTCGCAGGAGGAACGCGACACGCACGGTTTACTACTGTCTGCGCCGGTTTGGTTCAGGCTCGGAAGGCCTTTGAGAGCGTTTCGCTGTGGTTTGTTGGTTGATGCGCTTCCGCTTCCGCTCGCTTCAGTTCCGCTGTGCGTGCGTGTGTGTTTATGCCGGGCGGGAGGGAATACTCGTTTCGATTGGCAAGTCGTGCGCGCTGTGAGGCCTGAGCTGTGCACTCCTGAAGAAGCTATTCGATACTGACGGGCCCTCGCGCTTGCCG
The DNA here is from genome assembly GCA_000473445.2 of Anopheles farauti. Lineage (NCBI taxonomy): Eukaryota > Metazoa > Arthropoda > Insecta > Diptera > Culicidae > Anopheles > Anopheles farauti. The sequence continues at coordinate 5,378,249 of KI915047.1, read as the reverse complement.
CGGGAATAAAAAGTGTCCGGCTTCTCGGGCTCTCCGCCGTCGATCTCCTTTACGCTTGCGGCTCTCCTCCCCCTGTTCCACCGGTCTATTACGTCGACCTTCTCCCTGCTGGTGCGCGGGTACTGGCAACAGGCGCGCAAACGACGCTGCTGCCACCGTCACTACTAACACCACCAAAGCGAGAGGGGTGTCGCCGCACGGTACCGGCGTTTCTTGCTGCGCGATCGAACGATCGAACGTGTGGCGACCGATAGCAGCATCCGACGTTGCTGCTGGCGAACGTTGCTGGAAGAGAGGGAAAAGGGCAGGGTTAGTTGAAGTGGCGTTTGGGATTTTTTTCCGTTTCCTTCTCTCTTTTTTTCGCACGATCCCACACAAGGGGACAGGCGGGCGAGACGGAGACCGCACGGTCGAAATTATACCGAAGTTTGCAACTTTTGGCAACCGCCTACGGGTGTGTGTGTGTTCTGGCAATGCGTGCTGGATTTGTTTTTTTTTATCACACACCGAAGACGCTTCCTGCATGGGCACGAAAGCAGGACGGCTGCCCCGCATCGGTTGTCTTTCGTCGCCTTTCGTTAAACGACCGGCAGAAGCGAATGAAAAAAAGAAAACGAAAAAAGCGCAAACGTAACACAAAACTCACGGCAAGTGCGTAGTACGAATTTGGGTAGAACCGAACGTGGTGGTGTGCGTGCGGGCGGCCACGCTATTTTCGGCAATCGTGCCGACTGACGTACGATCGGTCACACACACACACACACACGCGCGCGCTCGCACACGGTCGCTTAGCTGATAACACTCCACCACTGGAGCCCGAACGTCGTACGATCTGCGCGCAGATAGGCGAAACCTTTGTCTTTTTTGCTTTCAACTGTTTTCTTGCTGTTTTCGTTCTGCGGCGCACGCCCAGCAGTGTAGCAGAGGGCACAATTTTTGGGCACGAGTGTGTGTGTGTGTGTTTTGCGTGCGTATGTAGTTTAGGCTCCGGAGAATGCTGACGCGTTTCATGACGACTTTTTATCTGCAAGCCACGAAAAGAATGAATTCGCACTTTCGCACCACCACTAAAGCAGGGGCTGGTTCGAAAAAAAAAAAAACGCGTCGTACGCCTCTTTCTGGTGCGACAGTTTTGGACATTTGCGGTGCGCCACACGCAAATGCGAATCCAATTGGGCGGTGGTTTACTTGTGCGATCGATTTTGACGTACCCGGGAGTAAATGAAACCGGGCAAAGAAGCGAAGAGTTGGACGATTGGGAATTTAGTGTCATTCGTGATTGGATATTTTATTGCTATGATAATTCCTATTCTAATTAGCTTCAAGCAAGGCTTTCAAATGTCAGGTTCTAACTAAATTCCGGATCAGATTCTTCCCATTCTTATTGCTGTAACTGATCAGTTGAAATAAGTTCGGACTTTGGCGCCCTGTACGTTAAGATGAAGAATATCTTCGAATATTTGGAAAATTCCCGGGCTGCTCCAACTTCCCACTCCACCCTCTCCCAACCAGAAGGGGACAATAACTTCAGCTACCTGCTCTTGTTGCGTAGCGCCCCATTTCGTTGACCTCTAATGTGTTCCACCGTCAGGCAACTGCAACTTGACGAGGGCGATCAAAACCGCCAGCAAACAACCGACCTGAACGCCGTAAACAGCAGCGCACAACATTGTTGCGCCAAGTGGGATAAATTGAGTTGTTGATCGCGCTCGCTCCGATACATCTGGTACGGAACGGGCAAATCGTACGTTACCACCGTCTAATTACGCCCTCGCACCCCCTCCCCCCCGCTCTGGAAACGTGGCACTATAAGTGACGACTGGTCGCTTTGCTGCTGGTGCCTGGCGGGGCACTTGCACCCATGCGGACTTTCGCTTTTGTGGGCCCTTTTTCACCCACGAAAACTTCCCGCCGCGCCCTTTGCCGTGACTTGCTTGGACGGTCTCGGTAAACAAAAAACCGCTCGCAGATACGAACCGATCCGCCGCCGATTCTATTGTTATTGTTTCGCGATTGCTCGCTAACCGGGCTGGCGTCTGCGTCCTATAAACGCCCGACACCTCGGGCAGCGTGGCACTGTTTGTTTTGTCAACATGTTTATTTTCATTGTTGCCATCCGTGCCAACCTTCCCCGGACTGTCCAAAACGCGTTAATGTGCGATAGAGCGGTATTTCCTAATATGCTTCACAGTGGAGTGCAAATTGATACGAAAATTTGAGGGGTGTGTCGGGTGTTGTTGTTTTGCGCCTGGAAAACATTCCCGGACCTCTCTCTCTCTCCCTCTCTCTTACCAAGTTAAATAAAACTAAATTTAAAAAGATCTCTCGAACTTTAGATTGGAATATTACTTACGCAACAGAACGCAACATAAGCTAGACTCTTATCATTATCATTAACAAGGTTCACTGTAACTCTCCTTGTAGTTTATACGTCAATGTAGTAAAAGTCCAACCAAAGTCTAACTGGCAACAAATCGTAGTATATCCTTCTAGTGTTCCCCTTAAATTTTCTGTTCCTTCGATGGTTGCTATGCACTTCGGTTGTTATTATATGTAGGATGCTGGATAATCTCGCATAAAACGCATCCCTCTCGAGAAGACCTGGCTCTTTCGCTGCAAGGCTGCTTGTTGCTCACGTATATTGTCCTTTGGTCCCGGTTTTTTATTTTATTTTTCAAGAAATGGTACAATACATTGACGTATTTTCGAATCGCTCAAAACCATCGCCGGGATGTCCGGCACGGCCGGGAAGCTGTTTGTTTTACGTTCTGAAAATCAATACTAAACAGCATCGATACTGATTCTCTGAACAGAACATGATCTGCGTGCCACATTCTCTGATGCAATTATTTCGTCATCTACAGCGAATCCACGCGCCGGCACGCAGGTACATGGCGCTACGAGAATCTGTACGTAAATAGCGGGAAAGTCGGCACAAACAACGGGTAAATAACGCGCAGTATAAAGCGCACCAGCGTAACGGATCGCCTCGTGGTAAACCCGTGATGACGATTTCGCGCTGCAGACAACGCGACCGGAGCTGAGCACTGCACCACAGGCTGACGTACTTAACCTCGAGGATGTTGCGTCGCCTGACCCGCCCGGGGCTTAGCACAATCTGAGAACGGTAATCATGCGTTAGCGAGAACTTTGCGCAAATCATGTGAATTAGTTGTCGTTCTTTTTTCGCAATAACACGAATGTTTTTCTTTTGGAGGTACTTTTCGGCAACTTCGGGAACAAGCGAGCGAAGCTGATAATGTGGGCATCCAAACCTATCGGTCGGTTTACAACAAACCCGGATTTAGCTGCTCCAGAGCATCGGTTTACGACCCAACCGATTTGAATCATCAAACCAAGGTTCCTCTCCAAACATTGCAGTACACGGCAAAAGTGGGACAGTCCTTGAGCAAAAGCCGCTATCGTACGAAACAATTTCACCCCGATCTTGCTCGCTACACGGAGCATCCCATTCGCGAAGTAAACTAGTGCACCGCACGCCCCGATGGTGGTTTCAATTTCCGGTGCATACTTGCGAATCCGTCGACCATTCCGGTCTCCGTACAATACCCGCTTAATGCAAACGACATTGAGCGTCAGTTCCAGCGCGGTGGCGTGTACATATTTTGCACTTATTTTCGTTGGATAGCGTAAACAGCATAGCTGCGCACCATCCTTGATGACGGTGCCTCGCGAACACACACACACACACACACACACGCGCCCGTGTGACGCACGTGATGGTACGATGCGACTCGCGGTACAGGAGCTGGCAACAACACGGCGGTGTTTGTGCGGTGTACACTCGGTGAAGTCTTGAAGGGCGACGGGTGGCGGAAGGCGTGTGGGCACGTAACTACAAACAAGCGGCGGGTGTGGTTGGACTTGCGAGATCCTGTCAACCGGAAGTGCGACTCGTATACCAGATATTCTAGCGAAGTCACGACCCCTAGACATCCCGTGCGGCATCGCAAAAGAAGGGTTTAGGTGGTCCTGGGTGCAAACCACACACCGCATCTCAGCCATCAAACTGCAATCTAGCCGGTTACCCTCGCATGGCCTTGCAAACTAGCGCAATGCGCAAACAAACAACCGATCGGAAATCGAATCGAATCGGATCGGTGTCGGTTTCGGATCGGATTGCACATGCTCCTGTACATCGCTGTCGTTAACGCGCATGTAAGCGTTCCGGTTGACGGGAGCGGCTAACCCCGGTCGCCATTAATATCAACCCCGCTCGTATCGCTGCGCTTCCTATTGCCAGGCTAGGTTCACACCTCCGTTGTTACTACAGCAAAGTCCGGGGCGATGGTTCTCGGCAAACGAACGCGGCAGGATTTTTTTTTTACCAAGGTCGAACCAAAGATGTTCCTCGCTTGGGACCATCGTAAATGGCGGGCGAAGTTCGAGATTTTGGGACCCCTCCAAAAACCAGTTCTTCATGCCAGATAAATACGTCACTATGTGGTCTTTGCTACTCCGTCCTGGGTTGAGCGTCTTGTGAGAAATTATAGCAGATCAGCTGGAAAATGATCCCAACGACACCTGAGCCGATCAGGTAGCGTTAGGGGAAGATATTAAGGTAATCCCACCGGAAGCCAGCCAGGAATTAGGCAGACTGCCTATCGGGAAACGTTAACCTGCTGTTTGCTGATTGTCGCTGGGTTTATTTGCATCCAATCGCCAACAGCCAGCACCGTTCGAGGCTATTTCGATAAGCAAAGGTGATTGCGGTTAAAGCGCAGATTTTCGGCACGTCCAAAACAGAGTGTGGGTAGCGTTCGTGAGCGAATGTTTGTGCAAGGGGCCCGTCCTCGAGCTGCCGCATTGCCCACGTCACAGACCGCGATGAATGAGCTCATGCGCTTGTGTGTGCGAGTGTGTGTATCTGTGAGCAAATTATTTTTTTGTCCATCAAAATACCCACCGCCTGCTATCTCCGTTCGCGGCACTGCTCGAGAGAACTTGCCCCCGACGATAGGCTCGGGAGGGGAAGGGGTTTAAAAGCGAGCCAAAAATTCGCCACTCACCTCACCCACCTACCCCCCACCACCGTGGCATGCGGTCGCCCACTTATATAATTTCGGGTAGGATCAGCGCCGAAATTGCGTCTTACTTTTTTATCGGACGGAACGGGCCGTGTGACCGGAATGATGCGTCGGCGGCGGGGTGTTGCGGAAATATGCGAACACCGAAATGTGAAACCCCTCTTCCACCTCCTCCTCGCTCGCCTCCACTGGATGCAGCTGTACACTGACCGCACCGCGTCATCAGTTCTACCGCGACCGGTTCATCGTTCTAATGGCGACCGGCAGAGGGCGCGTTCGATTCGTTACCTCCTACTTCTGCTGGAGCGGTTGTGGAGCTAAAGAGCTATACATTAAAAAAAAAAAAAACTGCTCCCATACATATGTTTACAGTACCCAAAGAAGTTCTAGCTTCGGTATAACTTCACGCAATATTAAATTCTCACGTGCATGGGTTCCTGTTGAGTCCAAGGCAGCCTACCACAGGGATATCTATTGCGTTGCAGAAATTGGAAATTGGTTGGCTGCAACAACAGCACGAAATACTATCATAGCACCACCCCACACTTGTTTGCCTTTCTGTTTTGACAAACAATCAGCTCGTCAGTGTTCCGAAATCTTCAAGGTTAATTGGTAGCAAAAAATCGACACAGTTGATTTAGTGGAAGAATTGAGGGAAGAAACCGATGCCTGCTTTAGCTGGTGTGCCATGGGTTTAGCGGAAGGTATTTTTTTTATTATTAAGACTGTCTTGTGGGGCCATCTTGAGAGTGGACACGGTTCCAAAACATGGCTGTTGAGGTTATGTTCTACAAATATTGGTGGAGACGCACGGTCAATGGAACGACCCGTCTGCCACGTGTTTTAACCTAACTTTTAAGTAATTGGACCTGGTACTAAGCGATTCTTGTACCGATCGTTTCTTTTTCTGTGAAACACGGTATACAACCTACGACGGTTCTCTATGAGTTGCAGGTGTTTTATGTTGATTCAACTGAGGATCACCTCGCAGGGACACGTGTACTTCCGAGACAGTTGAGGTGCTTGTGTTTTCGCGCTTGCTGAAAGAGATGGGTGTGAGGGAAGGGGGGGGGGGGTGTTAGGGGAACAGGGAAGCTCGCCTATCTGTGGCGCTGTGTGACGTAAAGTAAGGTACCAAAACGACCATACGGGCGACACCGACACCGATACGCAAAACCGGTTTCGGGCGAGCCCAACACGAATTGACCTATCAGCGTGCGAGTTGCGAGTTCCACCTCCGTTCCATCCCCGTTCCACCCGACCCACAAACCGGTCACCCTTCTCAGCCCGCTCCCCCCCCCCCCCCCCCCCCCCCCCCCCTTCGCTTTCCCAACCCGAGACGTTGTGCGCCAAATTTGCCGCTGGCAGACCTTCGATATCTTGACGGTGCGTTCTTTCTCGTCTCGGCGCTGGTTTCTGATGCTTTCGCTTTTTTTTTCCTCGCCCCACAGCGTGTATTTATGAGACAGTGTCTCATTCACAATGTGGGATACCGATTAGAAGGCTTTGGAAGGGTTTTTTATATGAAATTCCCGATTAAAATGCACCAAAAATTATGGACTTTGAGAGAGGCAACATTCAGTTTGCAAAAAAATAAACTAAACTTCCGAGAAAAATGAAATAAATTTCCTGTTGTATCGCCCAATCTAACTAGGACACACAGCAAAATATTAGTTTATATCTCTCTCGGATTGATTTTAACAACAAAAATTTCCATTGAAATTTGTATACGATTAAACGAGTTTTAACGCAAAAACAGCAAAATCAAGGCATCCCACTTTGAAACTCAGCTACTGTACGTCTCGAGCGGCCCAAAACACGCAGTAAACAAGTCAAGATCGCAATATCCTGCGACGGTATGCGGCTCCCAGCCTGCATCTTTGTTGATCGAGCTGTAAGGACGAGGTGAGCGAGCGGGAAAATGGAAAATGTTCACCGAGCGTGAGTGCATTTTCACGATCCTTATCGCGGAACGCGATGGAAGCTTTCGCTGTTTCAAATACCCGCTCGCAAACGTATTCGTCCACCAATGCACAACCAATACAAACGCCGCACGCATACCAAGGGCGATCGTGGAGGGCTCGGCTCGACGCCACAGCCAATCGAACGCGCCGTCGATCGTACGTCGACCGTCGCGCGGGTGGCACGGGGGTGGGGAGGGGGGGTTGGTATGCCGTCGGAGCGCCTAACCTCGTTTCGGAGCGTATTGGCACGCAAAAACGGTGGGGCAGAGGGAGCCCTGTCATCCGCCCTGCCCGAAAGACGCCTTTGATTGAGCGTAATTATGGGTTTCCAGCTTCGGTGGCGATGCGCGGGCAGTGCGGGCAAAAAATAAAAATGGTAATAAAACACTCACGAGCTCTGCAAGCAGTTTGCTGCAGTCCAGAACGTTCGGTTGCAGCAATTTTCTCCAACCCGGGGTCGTTTGAGAGCTCGGGAAAAAAGATCGATACATTTTCGGGCGTTGGACTTAAACCTTCTTTTTTAATGCTTTATTTGCAACGTTTATTAATTTTCATTCCACGCGGCACAAATTATGAAGTAAGATAGTTACGACATCACTTCGATAGCTCGCAAAGCTCGAGCGAATCTTATCATTGACAGAACGTCGCCATCAAGAACGGCGTGTTGACAAAATAATGTGCTTCGGCGCGTTACAACGTCAAACGGTCGCTGACATACGCAATAACAATAACATGCCACATCGCTCGGTGCGATCGGGATGCCTTAGTCATCCCGGCCCAAAACTAGCAGCGGCGCGCAAAAAGCCTGGAGCGCCATCGTCAGAAATTCCACGCAAAACCGAGCATAAACGGTTGGCTCCAAGGGCGAGACAATTACGCTGGGTGGGTAACGTTTGTGATAAACGCGGTCTTGTGACGCGTTCGGCGCATCACGCGACCATCTCCGTCGCGATGTCTTACGCGCGCTATGCTCATCGTGCCGGGTTTGGTCGGGATCTTATCAGTTAATTAGTGAGACGTTCCGGTAAGGCTGGCACGAGATGTGGGTGGGGCTCGTTTGCGTACCTTGCATATCTGAACATCTTCATTGCGTTCCAGAGCGTCTTTCTTTTAATGGTTTTCAGACCCCTCAATATGAGTTTTGTCTTCATGAATACTTTCTAAAGATGAAGCAAAACATTCCATTACTACTTAAAACTAGTTCAAATGTCAACATAACTAGTTCAACTCAACATACATAACCGTCGATGATAAGCAAACAAATAAGTTATCTCATTTCCAACGCAGAGGGCATTTTTGTCACTTATCAAAATAATGTACCCCAGCAATAGGGCCAGGCTGTTTCTTCTCTAATTAAATAAATAATATAATGTAGCCTCGAAAGAACGAAACATTATTTAAAAATTAGCTTTCAATGTTATTAGAAAGATGTTCGTTCTGGCTTTTGCACAAGCGTCGACGCAATCAGCTTAAAGCTTCCGTAACGCATGTAACGTACTTTCAAATGCGACCGTTGGACAGTTTGAATCATCAGCATGCGACCGTAGAACAGTTTGATGCCATCGACAGGGCTGCTAAACCTGCAAATCCTAATGAAAATGAAGGAACGCGGTAGACGTCATTCAATGGAAAAAAATAAGAAGAGTTTTTTTTTGGGAAGAAGAATAAGTTAGAGGAAAGGTTTTTGGTAAAATAAATCAAACTAGAATGATTTAATCCATAGTATGTTTATATACTGTGATAAACATCAATTTGTAAGGCTTTATTTATGATTAAAAGTACAAATAGTAGTACTTCTATGTCGTTCGTAATATAATTGTTTCCCATGATGCGAATGCCATAGCTGAAAACGACCTAAATGCGGTAAACTGTTTGATAACGTGGACGAGACAGGAAGAACGAAAGTAGAAAGAAAGGCAAACAATTCGAATAATTCCAAATGGAGACGCCCAGTTGCTCACCGAATTGGTGGAAAAAGGACATCATCGGGGATAAGAAGTTGTCGTTTCATATGTACAGTACGAAACTAGATATACATTTTGCGTGCCCAGTGTCTTCGCTTTTAGGTTCGTTTGGATATCATGGATAGAATTCCTTCAAGTTAGAAAAGCAGCAAAGGTAGAACTTTCGTTGAACTAATAAACCCTGTAAGAGAATCCTTAGGCAACAAGCTATTGGATAAGATCCACCAAAATGTAAACGAGGTTTTCTTTCTTTTGTATCAATAAATTCAACAAATAGTGATATATTTTAACATGTATTTGTTCTCATACTCTTTGGACGTAACAAACATCGCATATAGTTATTAAAAGTTAACTTTTACGACAATTAATATGCCTTAAAGGCAAACAGAATGCACACAGCCGAACTGGTTGCCTGTCATAATATTTACTTCCAAAATTAGATCGTATCTTAGCCTGTGTCTTAGCTCAGTGTTTTCATAGAGGCTAGCCCTGCCATCTGTCATTCCCGTTGTTATGGCATTTGACAAACCCGCGATATACACCGAACAGGAACGGCGGCAACAAGCGCCGAACGAAACCACGGGTAAGACCGCTTCTGCTGTGGTTACGTTTGCAGGCAGTAGGTCGTTCAAATTTACAACTGTTGATAACGTCTTGTGGTTTGTTTGTGCTGGCTAATAGCAACGATAGTTGTTCGGTAGGTTATCGCAGGCTTGATCCAAACTGTATCAGTAAGTGTGCGAATTGCCTTTTTACGAACTGGTTCGTACCCGGCGCTAATCTATTTATTCAACTCTCAGCTTCACCAGCGAGCAGATAGTGGACGCATTTCCACTGACAGTAGAGTCGGTCGATCCGTCCCGAACCTAGGTGTGTTGAATTGGCAAGCGGTAACTTGCTTTGGAAGAAGGGTGGTGAAGAATGATGGCCGGGAAACGGAAGGTAATCATCGATCTTGATGCCGGTACGGATGATGCGTGGGCCCTGTTGATGCTGCTGAAGGGCGAAACCCGGTATGGCTATGAAGTGATCGGAATAACGTGCGTGAACGGCAACACGACCGTGAACAACGTGGTGGAGAATGTGCTGACTGTGCTGAGCGCGATCGGGCGTACGGATGTGCCGGTGTTCCGCGGTGCGGAGGAACCGCTGATACTACCCGCCCCGCCGCCCACGGGTGGAAACTTCCACGGCGTGAACGGGTTCGGTGACATCCCGTTCGACATCGAGGTCGACCGAACGCCGCTGCAGCAGGAGCACGCCGTTAGTGCGCTGAATCGTCTGCTGTCACTGCACGAAGGGCGTGCCGAACTGATCTGCATCGGACCGCTGACGAATCTGGCGCTCGCGATCAAACTACACCCGGGCCTGCTGGATCTGATCGCTCACCTGTACATTATGGGCGGCAATCGGTACGGTGTCGGCAACATTACGCGCTCGGCCGAGTTTAACTTTCACACCGACCCGGAGGCGGCCCACATCGTGCTGCGCCAGGTGCACTGCCCGACCACGATTGTGCCGTGGGAAACGTGCCAGCGGCAGGCCGAATCACTTCCGCTGCAGTGGCGGCTGGAGAAGCTCGGTGCGGACGAAACGCGGCCCGTCCTGCGCATACTAAACGCAGTCGAGCGCAAGGTTTACGGTCCGCGTACGCAGTGGATGCCGTGCGATGCGTTCCTGGTGGCCGTTTACATGTGGCCCGAGTGCGTGGAGCAGGAGAACCGCTATCCGGTCGATGTGGAGCTGCACGGTTCGCTGACGCGCGGACAGATGGTGCTCGATCACCGCAGTCTCGGTACCGGACATGTGCGTATCATCGACCACATCAACGAAAGTAAGTTCGACGAGTTGTGCTGGGTGGCGGTTGGTTGAAGCGCGGACGAACACGATCGTTGCATTTACATTTTAGCTTTTCTCACATTCGACTGTGCCTTACAAACATCCTGCCGATGTGATTAGGATTTTATTTTAATCCCAATAAAAAAATGAACTCATAATAAAGCGATACAAATGATACGAACAAAAACAAACATCAACAATACAGGAATGACAATCCGCCTCACTGTAGTGCTTTTCCGTGCGGGCGCGGCGGAGCAGGAAAAAGCGTCTTAACTCTCCTGCATCGGTTCGTCGCCGTCCGGGGACTCGCTGCCCTTCGCGGCCATGCGACTGTTTTCCTCCTTGAACGACTTCAGCGTCTCCCGTTGCGAATCCAGCAGCAGCAAGATCTGCGCCCGCAGGTCATCGTTCTGCTGCTCGATGTTATCCAGCACCGTGCTCAGCGAGTCCAGCCGATCGTTCAATTCGAGGATCTCTGTACGAGAGCATGAAGTGTATTCGGTGCGGTCGTATCGTAGCTAGCAGCCAACAAAACACTTACCTTCGGACGCGCCGTCCAGGTCATCGATTTCCTCCTCACCGGTAGCGTGAGCCTCGGCTTCCTCCGGCTGCTGCTCATCGCCCGCCTTATCCTGGCACGAGTTCGTTTCCTTCGGTTCCGGTGGCATACTTTTCACTGTTTTCGGTCGGCTCGGTGCTTTACGCTTCCTACGCTCTATGGTCACCTGACTGCGGTGCACGGTAGAAACGCGAAGTGAGACATTGTTTTCGAGTTAAGGTTTGTTTTGATTGAAAGAGTGTTTAGAGCAACGGGTTCGATACTTGTAGCAGCGTAGGGGTATATTTTGGGCGCTTTTTAGCTTCAATGGACGGGAAAGCATTTGAGAATATTATAAAAACGGCCATTAATTCTACATTTTGTTGCACTAACCTAATTTAAACTATATTTGTGGCACAGAATGCGCATACAAAATCATAAGTTTGACAAGCTGCTCACTGTTTACATTCGATTTGATGTTGTTGACAGCATCAGCTGTGCTCGGCAACAATCAGGCACCCTTCTCGGGTCAGGAATGTTCCCGTGTTTACATGAAATTAGCTCAGGAAGGTGTGATTCATCCAGTTGCGTTCGATTTGCGATGCCAGCATTGCTAGGCGCGTGCCCTTCGGTGCAGACCGCCGTATCAGTTGGTCAGTCGGCAAGCGGTTTTCAGCGGCGCAGTTCGTCAGCATGACCAGCAACGTAAAGCTGGAGCGTTTCGGTGAGCTGAGCGCCGTGCTGGAGCAGGTGAAGCAATCCCCCCGGCAGGCTAAGGAGGATGTGTTGCGCACATTTTTCACCACCTTCGAGCAACACCGTCGGACGCTCGGTGACGATGCGGTAGGTAAACGCTTCCCTCGCATGGCGCATAAGAAAACCCACACTAATGGTTGTGACCGATCGTTCCGTTGGGGCAGGCAAATCGTTACTCCATCTACCCATGGCTGCGGCTGCTCGTCCCCGGGCTGGACCGGGAGCGGAAGGCGTACGGGTTGCGGGAACGGACGCTGACGGATGCGTACATCGAGGCGCTAGCACTCGATCGGCACAGTGCGGAAGTGCGCCAGCTGCTGGGCAGCCGTAGCGAAGATCTGGCGAATCAAATAGCGTTGCTGCTGCACGGACGCTGCCCGCACGAGGGCGATCTGTCCGTGGCTGACGTTAACCGGCGGCTGGACGCGATCGGCGAGGGACGGGCGGGCGTACGTACCGAGCTGGCGGCACTGCTCGAGCACGGTAGCGCACTCGATCACAAATGGATCGTGCGCATCGTGCTGAAGAATTTGCGGCTCGGTGTGAGCAATCGGCGCGTCCTGCAGCTGTACCACCCGCACGCACCGTCGCTTTACGACAGTGCCGGTGACCTGAAGCGTGTCGTGGAGCTGGTGGAAGCCCCAGGTGCTGCGGGCGCTTCCAACGCGCTAGTTCCATTGGAGCCCGGAGGTGGGGTTGCGCTGCGCCCGATGCAGTTCATACGCCCGATGCTGTGCCAGCGGGTGGAGCTGCGCCAGGTCGGTGAGCTGCTCGACCGGGACACGTACTGGCTCGAGACGAAGATGGACGGCGAGCGGTTCCAGGTGCACTGGGACGGTACGGTCTTCCGGTACTACTCGCGCAATGGTCACGACTACAGTGCCGCGTTCGGCCGCACACCGGACCAGCTCGATGGTACGCTCACCCCGATGTTGGCCTCACTGCTGGCCCCGTCCGTCCGCGAGCTCGTCCTCGATGGCGAGATGATGGTGTTCGATCGGCGTGAGCTACGCTACCGGGACAAATGCGACGGCACGGACGTGAAGGCGCTGCGCACGGGGAACGCCACCCTGCGGCCGTGCTTCTGTGCGTACGACGTGCTGCACCACAACGGACGCTCGCTCGCCGCCGTACCGTACGCGGAACGTGCCCGGTTGCTGCGGGAGCTGGTACGGGAGCAGCTGGGCTTCGTTGCACACTGCAGGCGGGAACGGGTCCGGGACGCCGCCCATCTGGTCGAGCTACTCAACGCGGCAATCGACGAGCAGCACGAGGGCGTGGTGCTGAAGCGCGAAAACACAACCTACCAACCGAACCGGCGCGCCGGTACCGGCTGGTACAAGATCAAACCGGACTACATCGCCGGGTTGGTGGTCGACTTCGATCTGCTGGTGCTCGGTGGCTTCTACAACCGGCGCCGCACGTACGTGAACGCGTTCCTCGTTGGGGTCGCGAAAACACCGACCGAGTTCGTGTCGGTTGCCCGCGTCTCGATGGGGCTCGGGACGCCCGACTGGCAGCGGTTGAACGAAACGTTCCGGGCGCACTGGCGCACGGGAGAGGCGACGGCGGCGGGGTTAAGCTTCGGGCGCACACCGCCGGACGTTTGGCTGGCACCGGTCGACTCGCTCGCGCTCGAGATTCGCGGTTCCGAGCTGGTGCGCAGTGAGTCGTACGCCGCCGGCTTCACCATTCGCTTCCCGCGCATCGTCACCGTGCGTGCAGATAAACCATCGGACGAGGTGTGCACGCTGGAGGAGCTGGAACGGTTGGCCGGAGCGACCGCGACCTCGGCGACCCGGAAGGCGACAAAGCTCGCCAAGCGGCACGTGACGCTCGCGGATTTCAGTGGACCGTCACCATCGCAGCGCCGTCCAGGCAAACGGTCGATTGCGGTCGATGGGGGACGGAAACTGGCCGTAGCACGCGACTGCGAACCGGCACCGTTTGCCGACGGCATACTGACCGGGCGGAACGTTTGCGTGATGAGTGCCGGCAGTGGCACGTCCATCGATGCACTCGAGGCGCTCGTCCGGCGGCACGGAGGGCGTGTCGTCGCCAACCCCGGCACGGACACGTACGCGATTGTGGCCGGCCGGGAAACGTTCAAGGTGCGCAAGTACATGGGCACCAATCGGTGGGATGTGGTGCGGGAGGATTGGCTGCTGCGGGCGGGCATGACGAGCCGACTGACGCCGTTCCAACCGCAGGACGTTCTGGTGGCCACCGAACCGACCCGACTACGACTCGCGGCGCAATATGATCGGTACGGGGATTCGTACACGCGCCCCATCACACCGACCTCCTTCACCGCCCTGCTACGCCGGTTGGCGGTGGACAACGAAGCGCTTCCCACGCTGAGCACCGCCGAGGTGGTGCGTGCGGAACGCACACTGCTCGGCGAAGGCGAGGCACGCCGCTTGCGACTGTTCCGTGGACAAACCGCCCGACTTTACCGCCCGGACGAGGCGATGCAAGAGGGCGATCCGAAGCTCGCGTCACTCCGTGCCATGCGCGAAATGTTGCGTTTCGTTCGCCACGGAGGCCGCTGGTTGCGCGACACGGAAGACGAACCGGCGCGGTACGTGTTTGTCGGGGCGGGTTCGTTCCATCCGGCGGCGAACGTGCGCCCGTCGTTTCGACCGGTGGCCAAAGACGGCACCGACGGGACACTGGTGAACGTGGACTGGATCGGACGCTCCATCGAAGCGGGCTGTTTGTGTGACGTGGCGGAATTCATCGTCGATCGCGAGGACGAACCTGAGGCTGACCAGAACGGTGCGAGCTTAACGATGCCAAATGGCACCGGTTCTGTCGTGTGAAAGAAAAATGTTCGTGGAAACGAATTCGATGCAAGGATTTTGGATTCTGGTGTATTTCAGTGTCGCAAACGAAAGTGACGATAAGCAAGGCAGAAGCGATTGAGAAAAAATTGTGTGCTGTTTTGTAAGAATTGGTGAAGCGGGCTATATGTTTTATATTCTCGTTTTTTTCTGTTCCCTTTTTAAATTACACGATAAATAAAGAAATAGGTGTAAAGTTTAACAATAGCAATAGAAGGTTTTCAAAGCTGCCTTTTTTAATTTCGCAATTGCCACCAACGTTGACTGCGCAGAATGAGGAAATTTGGTTGCCGTAACAAAACTAATTGTGCGCTCGAAAGAGGACAAGACTGATTTAAAAAATTCCAATTAAAATGTTGACGGTTAGAAGGAAGCAACGTTCGCCGAAGCGCCGCCAATGTGAGACCATCTAACAATGTAGGAAAAACGACACAACTATTGTTTGCTGTACACAACGATATAAGAAAACCAAAACAAAAAACACGCGTAAAGAATGTTATGAAAAAGAGTGTTAGATTTCCATTTTATTCCAGCCTTCATTCCGTACATGTTCGTTTTAGAGGGGAGAGACAAATGGATGGTGGATGATTAGAGTGCGCTGTCTAGGGCTGTGGTATTTTCCATCCATTGTATTTCTGTGTGTGTTTTTTTGCTGAAATTTTTATTCATTTTTCGTGTTCCATGCAGGAGATCTTCTCGAGTTTAGGTTAGTAAGTAAATAGAAGCAGCAATATGAATGATTCTGTCGCGCATCTCCCGCCCTGTTTTCGACCGCAAGAAATTGCTCTATACTCTCCTCCCCCCTACCCTGCCCTCTTCTCTCCGTCTTCCAGTCCTACACGTTTCTTCTTTGGAAAGCTGTCTGTTTTCCTGCGCGCAAAACTACCTTTCGGGTACCGGAGAGGAAGGTAGCTGGCCTCAACCATCCCCCACGGCCGCCACCGGGGAGAAGGGGGATCTGAGACGTCCATCACCCTATGTCAGACAAGCCAGTTTTCTCACCACACACACACACACATACAGATACACCGGAAAACTCGGGTCATCTGACATACGCCCACAGTGCTGTTACTTTGGACATCCCGAACCACACGAGACCAGCGTTTACGACACGAAGCGAATACTTTGCAAATGTTACCGGAAGCGGGAAGCGGCGGGGGAAAGACGGGTGGGGTGGGAGGGGAGCTCCGAGAACCCTCAGGTAGTACACTATACGTACGCGTGTATTAGTTTCGCTTCTAACAAAAAAACTTTAATTCAAATAATTTTTAAATTCTCTTTCGTATAAATAAGACAGCGCGCGCGTATGTTTTGTTTTTCTTTTAGTGGTTCGAAGTAAATTTTCGTTCGGCGGTTCTTCCGCCCTTTTAGTCCGCCTTATTGAGTGTCGGAAAAGTCGATGTTTTCCTCCCTACGATGAAAAGTATGCGTTAAATATCTCGATTGCGAAATACTTTCGCCTTTCCTCGGGTTCTGACTCCTATTTCTATCTATACGTTACTCACATTCTCTATTTTTCTCTCTCTCTCTCTCTGGCATGTGTTTAACTTCAAGCAACACGCAAAGAAAAAGAAGAAAAAAAACGACTCCACCACGAGTAATCAGCAGCGCAGAAGGTGCTGCAGTTTCATAAGAGAAAAAAGCATCACCCCGCTCTCTTAAATATTTCTTATAATAAAAACAAAAAGAAAAAAAGGAACAGGAGCGAGCACGGCTTGCCGTTTCTCGATGCTAGAGCAGGGGTTGCTGCGTTTGGTGGATGAAAAAATATAAAACAGTAAATAGATTGGTGACTGTGTAACAACACAAAATGGGAAAATCATCGCAAACATCAGAATTTGTTACACAAAGGGTGTCGCCCACACCACCACGCGCCACAAATCCGATCAAGCGAAGCAGGCGAAAATTCGTATCCTTAGCGTAAAGGAAGAAAAACAAAAGAAACGCGGCAGAGTTATCAGTGCACTATTTGTAGTAACTGCCGCCGTTGGTAATATTACAGAAGAAAGTACGCTCCCTAGCACCGATGCGGGGTATACGCGCATCGGGGGGGGAGGGTGTAAAACAAAGGGAGAGTTTGTTTTGCTCGGGAAGAGGGAAGAAAATACATTCGTGCGCGCTCGTATGCGTGTGCGCCTGGTAGGCAACACAACGGCAGCCGGCACACCGGGTTTATGTATAGTAGTGTGCGTGCGCGGCACGGTTCACAACAGGGGAACCACGCTGCCGGGCACGGGTTTTTACGATTTATATCTATTGGTTTTTACGTCGAGGTTTCGGTCGCCGCCGGTGGCTGCGGTGCCGGAGCGGCGGGAGCGGGAGCGGGAGCGGTGGTCTCTCCCGCCGTTTGTTCGTTCGCGGGCGGCTGCGGCTGTTTCACCTCGCCGATCGGTTTGTCCGCCGGTGCCGCACGCTTTACCCGGCGGGCGGGGCGGGTGGCCTCGTGCAGGGCAGCGACGGCGGACGCGAGCGATTCGGTTGCGGACGCAACCACGTCGGCCGCACGGGAAGCCTCGGTCGCGGCATCCAGCGAAGGCGTCGCCGCGGTTTGGATGGCTTCGATGGCGGTGTCGGTTTTGGCAACGGCCGCTCGCACCACCTCCACCGCTAGCAGCACTTCCTCGGTCGCTTTCACCACTGCCAGGGAGGCGTCGTTGCTGGTGGTGGTGGTGTTGGTGTTGGTACCATCCGCTTCACCTGTGCTGACCGGTTCCTCCGCCTTCTCCTGCTTCTGCTCGCCCGGCGCGCCGCCCTCGTCCTCCTCGTCCTCGTCCTCCTTCGCATGGCGCGCCCTGTTCTGGGCGTCCTTCGCGGCCGCTTCCGCGACGTTCGCCGCGTCGGACGCATTCTTGCACACGTCCTGCACGGCCTGCTTCACCTTCACCACCAGCTCCTCCAACGGCAGCACCACCGGTTCCGCCGCACCGCTCTCACCGTTCACCTCGCGCTGCTGCTGCTGCAGCTGCGCTTGGGCGGCGTTCGCCGCCTGCCGGGCGCTCTGTGCGTGCTGCTGCACGGTCGCGGCCACATCCTGCTGCCGCTGTTTCGGCCCGTGCTGCACCTCGCACTTCAGCCGGATCTTCTTCACCTCCGCACCGCCGCCCTTCTGCACCGAGATGTGCATGTTGGCCAGCTTCTCCAGCAGCTCGTCCGTCTGCGCCTGCTCGTCCACGTCGTCGCGCTTCGGGAAGATCAGCAAACACTTGCCGTTGCGGTTTTTGCTTATCTTGAGCGGGTAGCAGTTGCGCGTGCGCAGCTCGTCCTTGAAATCTTTGAACGGCACGGTGAACATGTTCGATACGCGGATGCGCACGCCGTCCGGTAGCGCCTGACGCTGCTGTCTCGGTGCCCGCTGCTTCTGCTGCTGCTGCTGCTGCTGCTGTGGGTCAACAGCGCCACCCGCACCGCCGTTTCTGTTGTTGCGGTTGCGACCGCCACGTCCACCATTGTTACCACCACCACCACCACCACCACCGTCCTGGTCCTGGTGATTGTGTTGGTTCTGACGTCTCGGCTGATCGCCACCGTCTCGCTCGTGGTCGGGAGAATCTCGACGCGAATAGCGCCGTGGTTTGCGGAAGTAGCGTCGCTTCCGGCGCAGGCGGGAACCTCCGGCACCACCACCTCCACCGCTCTCGAATCCGTCCCTCTCACCGCCATCATTATCGTGAGCGCCATCACCATCACCACCCTGGCGCATCGAACGCCGGCGGCGGTTCTGCTGGCGACGGCGGTCCTGCTGCTGACCGCCACCCTCACCACCACCACCACCACCACCACCCCCATCACCACCACCACCAGCACCAGCACCTCCTCTGCTGCCGGTACGACGCGAGCGACGCTTCCGGAAGCTCTCCACGTCGGTGTCCACATCCTTCAGCACGATTTGGCGACCCTCCGCCTCCAGGCGCTCCTTCAGCTTCTTCAGCACGCGCACCACATCCAGCCGGCGGGCCGACAGCAGCTCCCACTGGACGCTGTTCGTGCGCTTCTCCGGACGCGGCTCCACGCGGATGATGCGGGTCGGCGTGACGATCAGGTCGACCGTGAAGTCGTAGCTCTCGAACAGCTCGCCCGGCAGCGTCTCGTACACCTGCTCGTCCGCCACGGTCGTTGCGATCACCGTCTTCGGCGTGATCACGCCCAGCTCCGTCAGGATGGCGATCTCGAGGTCAACGTAGCCGTTGCCCTTGCCGATGCGCTGACCGCTCTTCGACACGGCCACGCAACCGACCACGATCATGTCCAGCGGGACGGTATTATCGATACCTATTGCACGCGGGAAAGACGGAAAGAGTTTTCGTCAATTTTAAGTATTTTTATTTTTTAATTATTTTTCTATAGCATGGAGTATTTTTTGTTTTCAAGGCATTTTTTGCGTAATTTAACTTTATCCCGGTCACACTCGCTCAAATTGCTTCCACAGCCGAGTGTAACTATTTGCATCCGGGTTATTTATCGAACTAAAAATGTATTGGAACACTTCCACCATCATTTCTATTCCGTTCTATTCATTTAAAAAAAAATCGACCCATGAAAAGAGACCCACAGGTGATGAAAAAAAAATCATAATAAAAAATTTAGCTCTAATGAAAACTTGTTGCTTCATAGAATCAAAAAGAGAAATTAACACTTGCCTGTGTTATTCGAGCAAGCTGGATAAATAATATCGACCGATCAAAATAAATCGTTTCGTAACATGTTGCAATAATTCGTGTTGTTAAATTTCTTCAGAACAAAGAACAAAAAAGCAGTTTGATCGTTATCAAATTACAATCAAATGGAATCACTCGAGCAAAAAGCAAAAGCAACGCTTTGTAGAGCATAATTTAATTTAAAAAAAGCAAAACTACGGTTTGAGATTTACTTCGCGTTGCCCCAAAAGGAGCTCGTGTGCCGAAGGTTGAAGAAACCCATTACTGTGCATGCAAAACATCCTCGAGAAACTGGCGCGATCGGCCCTATCACCGGGCGGCACCATCTTTATCAACGGTGGTGGATCGGCTCGGTGAAATCTAAACGATTGATAACGCCTTACGACTAAACAGGCACGCGCAACCCATACGCACCTAGCTCCTCGTATGTGTCCTCGCCGGCCAGCATCTTGACGATGCGCTTCTGTTGCACCAGCGGCACCTCCTCCACGGCCCCGGGCAGCTTGATCTTCGCGTACAGGTAGTCAGACTTTTGCGACGGTGCCACGAACAGCGTTTTGTTCGCCTTCAGGACCTGCAGCTTCACCGGCTCCTGCGCCACGTCGATGTTTACCTTGATGTTCGCTGCAAACCAAACAAACAAAAACAGGGATCGATTTCGACATCGCCTTCTTCCCGACCGACGCGGCAAAATCTTCACTACTCACTCGCTTGTGTAAACTCGGGCGTCTCAGCGAGCCGTTGTGCCGTTTGTTCCGCGTCCGCGAAGAATGGTATCTTTCTGTTCACGTAGTTGTTCATGGCCGATCCCTGCGTGGAGGAAAACCGCAACGCATTCCACACCTCCAGGCGATAGAAGCGTTTTGATAGCTTGGTTTCGTCACTATTTTCTGCGCCGTCGGTATTTGCTGCCGGAGGGAATGGGGAATCGAAAAAGAAAACCGAAACGTTTGTTGACGTTAGATCGAGTTTTGCGGTGATGTTATTATTTTATCGTTTCTCACGATGAAAAGGGTACGTGCAAATGATATTCGTCGTACGAAGCGAGGACTAAAATCAACATCAACTTTTAACCCTCAAATACCCCCAACATTCAGTCGGGTTTCTTATTCTAGTTGGTTGCTCGATCGATCTGATCTTCTCACTCAGTATGTGACTTGCTCGTGCGTGTGTGTGTGTGTGTGCGGGCGTTGCTCTTAACATTCATCCGCCGGTGTTTCCGCTTGATAGATGATTGCATTTCTTTGAATGTAGCTTTCCCAACCGTCCACGGTCGACGCAGCCAGGTTGTTGATTGGAGTTGTTTGGCGTTTTTTTTTTATTACTTTTTGATTGTAGATCGATCGGACGATTGAAGATTTGCGGCTACTGCGCGGAACGAGGTTGATTGCACAGCGGTGGAAGTAATGCAAACGCCATTTTGCGCCTCTTTTTGACACCTTTAATGTTGCAATTGTTCGCTAAAAGTCGCACACGCACACATACAGCACAGCGCACAAAGGCAAGCTTAAAATGGGAAAATGTTCAATTAAGATGTCTGAAAAAAGAATTCACCTTAAGCGCTCTAAAGAAATAGTTATATAAAAAATAACGAAATAAAATATAAAATTTAGATAAAAATCCAATTCAAATTCAGTGGCTGTCTCAGTTTTCAATATATTATGCTTGACGGAAGTATCTTAAAATAGTTGAATATATATTATAAGAATGAATCTTTAGATCTTCTAAAAATCCAAGCCTCTGTTAATTTAACAAATTTAACGTCGAGCAAAATCGAAATCGAGGACTTGCTGAACTTTGCTTGCATTGGCTTCTGTTAAAGAAAACCACGAGAAACCCATTTTTCAGCCAATATAAAAGAAAGTAGGGTAACGGTAAGCGATTGGAAATCTTTTTTGTTTTCTGGATGCACCCTTCCTTCCTTCCCCCATCCACTCCACCAGCAGCCAGCCATATACGGGTGGGCGCGGCAAAACAAAAAAAAAATACAAAAAGAAACAGTACACTTTTGGTTCGCGCAAATAGAGCGAGATGCAGCACCGGTCGAGACCGCACACACAAATGCGCTATTTTCGGGGTTTGTGGATGGGCAATGGTTTTCTTTGCCACCTTTGCCAACTGCACGGCGCGAGCTGGGCAGGGCTGGGCTGGTGGGTGGAAACCGGCGGAATGGGTAGGGGGGTGTCCTTATACGATCGGCACAGGGTGGGGAGGGAGGCGTATGTGATCAACCTCACATACCGTAACGCGAACCGGGCGTTCGTCGGAACGAGAAATCAAAAGGACCAATATGGCGACGGTGGGAAGGGGATCCGGGGGGGGGGGAGGGATGGGGGTGGCGCGTCGAATAAAATGATCTCATCGCTTCAAACCAGAATATAGCCCCCCGAACGGCCAGCATTTCTGCGTGGGGTAGGTGTGTGTGTGTATGTGCGAACGCGGGGCTAATTTCGTAATAAAAAAGCGATACCCCACACACATCGAGAGAACGCGCACCGAAAAGAGCTCCAGCATGAGCGCGTTGGCGAAAAATAATACACGCCAGACAGCAAGCAGCAGATGTTTTGGGGGAGCAAAACGTCGAGAAAACTGGACCGCACCGATCGCCGGATGCACCGCCGTCTTTTCTAGAGGAAGCTCCCCCGCACCGTCTCACTATAGGTGAGAGGAGGATGGCTCACCGCTCGCTCGCATCTCACGCACATCCACTACCGAAAGCCGGCACACGGTCAGCGGCTTCCTCCATTTTGGATCCATACCCGCGTTCTAGGTAGCGCGAAAGTGTGCTCCAGCAATTACGATCACCATGGGCGCACACACACCCGCGTTTTCGATCGGAATTACTCATCTCTCTCTCACACACACACACCGTACGATGTGAGCAGACGACCAATTTCTCCACCTCTTCCGCCGCATTCGGTGAACCCGTTTTTAACATCTATTGATGTACGACCCAAAGCGAGCTCACATCACCTTGAGATGTGATCGATCCCGTACAAAAATTTCCCTCCGTACGTGCGCGTGTGTGTTTGTGCCAGTTCCTGCGATCGGCACGACGATGACCACGCGCTGGATATGTGTCGCGGCGCATACGGGCTGTTTGCGGTATGCGTGTGTAGTAGTGAAGCGGCCGGAGAAAGGTTTTCTTCCTCAGCGGCAGTTTCGAGTTTCATCTTATCAGCCATTTTTTACGCGATCTTGTTGCGCAGCGCGTAATAAGCAGGTAATGTTTCTAGCTCATTTTAAGTTACTAGTTTTTCTTTTTACACATCATTTACACCAGCAGAAAAAGGCAGCGAATAAACCAGTAAAAACTAGTTTTGTACGGTGTTTTCATTAAAACGGTTTTACACGAAAATGGGGAATAATAAAAGATGGGTATTTTTTTTATTGTACAAATACTTGTACCTATTTTTTTCTTTCTCCTCTTCGTCCTTATCTTTCTAGTACCCATTAGTCGATCAATCCGGGCATACGAATAGGACTGGTTCCGGTAATATCAAATAAAAATGTTTCTTTTTATTGGGTAATTAGTATTTTGTGACAAGCACGGATAATGCAATAAATCAATTCCAAAAATTATATCCACTTCTGTAAAGTTCTCATGTTCTCCAACCTCTAACGACCATAATTCGTATACATGATGCCTACCTCCTAAAATCCTCCTAGCGATCTTGTTCCGCATAATGCCAATAGCAAAAAAATGGCGTAGTTTAGAACATAATTAAAAAAATATAATTCTGCTCAATCATCAACCAAATAATCATCGAATGTAAGCAATGTTACATCGCTAAATAATATGTAGCGAATCCCGCTTGGTACATCACTGTGGACATGTGCTTTAGCAGCTAATACACGCAAACACACACAAAAGATGACAACAACGTTCTTATCTATATTGTAAAATGTAACACTCGTGCCTCTTCCAAACTGATACGTGTGAAGAACGCGTTCGTCTCCACAGATGGGCAAGCGTGTGCGTGTGTTGGTGAACTATCTGGATAGGGAAACAGAAAGAGCCCCGAACCGCCATCTTTATCCCGCGTCTGTGAGTGTTTCCGCCCGAGCGGGACGGAGGATGCACGGTTGGAAGATGGCCTGCACGGACAGCGGGTACTTTTCTTGCGCTTAAGAATGTCTATGCACAAACAGCAACAGAGCGGTGTGCATGCGTGATTGCGTACATATATGTGCACATTTGCACACACACACACACCTACGAGCATAAAATTCGCCGTGGAATTACGGGCAAGATGAAAATAAAGCATGATTTCACACACCGCACCCCACGGCGAGATGACTTCACCGACAAAATGGTGTGAGACGATAATGAGATTCCATCGTCGCCTGTCACCAAAGCAGCGTGAGAACCAACCCCGAAATGCATTCTGGTTATCTGCTATATTATTTAAGTCCAAACATACTTCCCAACATTGCATCATACAGAAAAGTTTAACAATCTATTTGATCATCGATTGTGAAACGACCAAAACAAAAACAAAAATACGATATCCTCAAACATTGTAAAATTAAAATTTATATGATTTCTTCAACTGATAGCTAATTTAAAACATTCAGTACTCGCCTTATACCGAACATAATTTCCTCTCTATGCGAAGTAAAGGCGGAGAGTGCGAAGAGGCGGCAATATTTTTGCATTTTTTTTCATTTACACGTAGTAAATGTTCAAAAGGATCGTATATTTTTTTAATAAGTCTACAGTCAAATCTGGTCTGGTCTTGTCTTGTCTTTACCTCTAATTTGCTGCTTCCCATTGCCCATTATACGTTGTACAGAGTGAGAAACGTATCAACGGCGATGAGATAGCCGTGATATTCGCGGTGAGATGTTGTGAACCGGCACCCTATCGCTGCGTTCACTTTCTCGATAATTCGTTGGAAATTATGTAGTAACATACGGTATTTTAGTTAAGAAATTAAACCTATCTGATACTCACCGATCGGTGGTGGGTTCTTGGAAACATCCTCCTCAGCTTCACTGGCTACCATTTTTGATTTCGTCGGTTGACTTGTTGTAAACCACAGAGCACGCACACACTCACACTCGCACACTATTTTTCACCTCCGCAAGACTGCACCTTCGCGCGATGCACGACTCACTTACACACAAACGCAATACGCGTCCTTTTGCGTCGATGTAGGGAAAGAAAAGTAAGTACAGATTAGAACCAAAAAGGAATGAAATGTATAGGAAAATAAATACGATCAATGGCCCGGTTAGAGATACAAGCAAAAATGAACCAAAAATACAGTTTTTCGATAGTACTTTACAAAAAAAACTCACTAACTATCCACAACTCATAGGTGTGATGCACAATAGAATTATTTGTTGCCACACTTTCAGTATTTTTCTGTAAGCAACGTGTCTAAGAGAGGATTTATTGAATTGTATTTTCTTTGCTTTGGTATACGATACTCAATATTCAGAAACCCAAGATTTCACGTTCACTTCCGCTGCATCACTAAACGGGTCTTGAGGTATAGCGCACAGAGTTGGTTGTGTTTCCCTGTACATTCGTGGTTTCCTTCTTGAATATCCGCCCAGTAACACACGCACACATTGATGCGCGGCTTGGTCTCAAGCTAACACATTGAGATCTTCCCCTCTTCTTACGTCGAGAATGAAATGCAAACCGCTGCTTAAAAGCTGGTAAAAGTCGCACAGGAGAAACGGGTAGTGCTGTATTTAAGATAACAACGAACTTCAGCTAAAACACGCGATAGAATATTCAACTGGGATAGAAATGTTCATCGCTCTAACGAGAATTTACGTCCGAAGATGCAGGTAAAATGTGAAGCCCATGCGTCGTAACACACCCATACATACACAACCGGTATACAATACGCGTACGATTTTGCCCGTGTAAGAGTTCCTCACAGCCAGCGAAACACGACCAACAATAAATATGAGTTGTGAAATACGTACAATTGATTGACGCCGCTCGCACGGTAACCAAAAATGGTCAATAATGCAGAAATTGCAGTACGATGCAAGAATTTGTGATGGTGGTGTAATAAGCACTAAAGTCACTTCGTATAAATATGCCCCAAGCTTTCGTTCGAGCATGCACAAACACACTTGATGACGGATGCGAATTGAATGGTCCAATGCTGCCTTTCGCATGCGTGTGCTTGAAGGTGTGAGTATGTCAAAATGCGGGTAATACCGGTTCAATCATATCCGTTGGCGGGTCGCCATGTTATAGCGACCAAGGTAGATACAAAGTTCGGGTTGAATTATTTGAAGCAATAAGATATTTCGTAAAATATGGCAGCCTGGGCTTCGCGAGTGGCTGTGGTGAAAGGTTTTACTATAGTAGTTTACTTTCAAATAATCCATATATATTTGTGATATTTGATGTACTGGTAAACTGGTGTATGATTATTATTATTTTTTTCTTTTCAGTAGATATAAGCAATTAACAATATAACTAAGTAGTCTTCCTATTCGTTCGCGACAATCCGATCGAAATAAACTTTTTTGTGTCCGTCGTACGACAAAATTGCCAGCGAACCGCTTGGCGACGATTCCTGTCAAAGTCTTTGTAAAATTTGACAACACACGCAATTCAATTTCACGCCACCAACGAACTCCAGAGCGTTTCGATTACATTTTTATACGGAGTCAAATGTCGTTTAGCGGTCAAATTTCTCGATAGCCCTTCGCGCCGCGAAAACGTTAAACGTTTAATAGCGTCTTAGAACTGTATAAATCTTGAACCATCACACAGTTACGCTGTAGCACAGATGATTGTTATACACAATAATTCTCCAGTACGAGCTTTATCTATACCAACCACTAGGCATATGTAGAAACAGCTGTCAGTTGAGAACCGATAGAAAACAAAGAATCTATGTTTTTTTCTAACTACGATTCGGGGATTTCGTTTCCGGTTTTTTATTTTACCACTGTCGTTCGTATCTCCTGTTTCCGTTGAACACACCCTTGGAGCAGTTTGGGCAGTGTCCTCAATACACCCGTCAACCCCACACCCACAATCAACAGATAAATGGAAGCAATCGAGACCGTGTCCTCATCTGAGATGTCCAGCAACCCGTCATCGCCCCCGGTGACCGCAACAGCACCGGAGTGTGCGAAGTGGATTACGCTGAATGTTGGTGGTAAAATTTTCAACACCACCCGTTTGACGCTGACGAACCGCGAACCGAACAGCATGCTCGCGCGCATGTTTGCAGAGGACGCACAGATGAATCCGTCGGAACGGGACGCCCAAGGGGCGTATTTGATCGACCGGAATGGGCACTATTTCCGGCCGATACTGGACTACCTGCGGCACGGCCGTGTCGTCCACGACAAACACGTCAGCCTGCAGGGTATCATAGAAGAGGCCAAGTACTACGGGCTGGACGGGTTGATCGAGCAGATACACATCATCCAGGAGGCGGACGTGAAGCTGACGCGTCTCGACGTTATCCGCACTCTCATCACCTCGTCACACACGACGGAATTACGCTTCCAGGGCGTACACCTTTCCGGCATCAATCTTTCCAAGCTCGATTTACGCAACATCAACTTCAAGTACGCTTGCTTGTCGCACTGCGATTTGTCTTACGCGGACCTGAGCTATTGCGTGCTGGAGCGAGCCAACCTGCGGCATGCCAATCTTGAGGGTGCGAAGCTACACTCGGTGTTGGCATCGTGTGCTGACCTGGAGAGCGCCTCGCTGGTATGCTGCGACATGACCCGGTGTAGCCTCGAGAGCGCCAACATGAAGGGTGCTACACTGGAGGGCAGTGTAATGGAGGGTGTGAGTCTACGGGTAGCCAATCTAAAGAACGCCAACATGCGAAACTGCGTGCTCAACGACGCTGATATGGCCGGTGCTAATTTGGAGGTATTGCTTTCATTTAAGTCAATTTAGAAATAGCTATTTTGCATCAACACTTTGCTTCCGTCTTTTTTTGACGAAAAAAAATTCTTACCACTTTCATTTTCGCTTTTCGTTTAACATATTGAAATCATGTTTCTCAAATCACGAGAAACATTTTGATTGCTTACTTGCTAACGAAATCTTTTTTCTATTGTTCTCTTCATTCGCAGGCTTGTGATCTTACCGGTTGTAATCTTAAGGGAGCAAATCTTCGTTGTGCCAATCTGAAGGACGCCCAGCTGGAGTTGATGGTTACGCCGGTTCACATGGCACAAATTGATATCTACTAACGATAGATTCCACCTGTATAATTAATTTCAGGGAGCGCTTCTCACAATGTAGTGCTAGGCGCGTTTCGGTTTTTACGAACCATTGTATTGACGACTTGCTGAACGCACACGATTGGTTACGTTGAAACGCAATGTTTCGCTAGTAAGAACCCAAAAACCTCCATATTTGATGTTACAAAAGCTAATGGTACGATATAATTTAGTATTTAAATTTTGTTTGACTCATGCTGCTCAACTATATAAACCTTTTAGATGTGTTTGACATCATTGGTAAAGATTGCTTCAAAATTTTAAGAAATAGTACAAGCGTTCACCAATGAATCTATTAATGAGCATAATCTACCAATATTTGTATTAATTTTATTCCTTCTACTCCGTTTGTACCTCTCTGATGATGTTCTTTCAATTATCTCCTTTAAAATAACGCGTATTAAAGCAAGAGTCAACAGTAGGACTTTATGAACGCATTTCTGACATCAAATAAGGCCCTAACATTACAATCAAATTTAATTTAAATTGAACTAGTATACCATTTTTTTAATGCTTCATAAAGGCATTAAAGCCATCATTCTGATTTTCCTTTTCGCCATCATTCTGATTCACTCAATCACTTTAACGCGGAAATGAGTTGTTGTACCATAACGTTGGTGTGAAACTGTCGATACGCAAACTAAAAGCAATCCTTCAGCACGTTGGTTAGGATTAGCTGACTGTGGGCTCTGTATAGGAGCGAATATTAAACTGCGATAATGTTGTAACACTTTGCAAACAACGGGCGTATACATAAACGAATGAATGCTCGAACGAATGAACGCTGCTCTGTGTGTGTGTGCGCTTTCGGGTGTGAGTGTGCGAATGATTGAACTGTTTTAGCTATAGTTGTTAACCACATATTTTTATGCGCCGCGAGTGGAATCGCGCACGCTGGAGAATTTGCTCTGGCGAGAGATGCCATCGCGTTTGCCTCGTCGTCCAGCTCGTGCACTTAGTTACGCTTGGGCATTGTCTGAAAGATGAAAGGAAACGAAATATGGCAACAGCAAAAATAAATAAATATTATATCAACGAATATGTATCACGCAATAAAAGCAGTTGCAGGGTTCGCACTAAATTCTATATAAGGGAAGAATTTCATAAAAAATCCGATATTCTTATGTAAATTTATATACTCAGAACATACATCTATTTTATCTATCAACATGAACCATGTACTGCTTTCCTTTTAATAAAAAAGTATAATCATCCGTAAAAAGAACAGAAATAAAACAAACTCAATGCACGGCATCATCTTCTGATGTGCCACGGTGTGTTTTCCATTGCCCGCTGCAATTATTGCTCTAATATTAGCCTCTTAAAAGACACAAAGTTGATCTTTGTTCGGTTTCAATCCCTTTCACCCGGCTGCTCTTCAGCGGGAGGCATTTGCATTGTGTGCTGAACCTCGTGCGGGTCGCATCGCCCGCAACATCGCGTCTTAAAATATTAATTTACAACAGCTCATCAATATTCATTGACGGAAAGGCAGTTAATGAGTTTTCCCTTCCGCTTACAGGTATCCCGCCGGCGGCAGTGCGGGAAGAAGGGTGAGCCAAGACACCGTAGAGCGGGAAATGGTTCGGACCGTTTTTCGAGCTGAACTGTTGGTGTGATTTTTGTTTCGCCGCTTACTACGTCACAATCTAGAGCAAGCGGCGGTGGAGGCAATAAGCTTCGTCGGTGCCAAACACATTTGTAATATGGACCAAAGAGGCGCAACGTTTCATCGTCGGGGATCGGTCGGGAGGCGTTTTTGCCGTCTCGCGAGCGAATGTGCTAGAAAAAGACAGCGGCACCAACATTCAACGGGTTGCGTTGCTGTTGTTGATTGCGCTTCGGCTAATAATTCGGCAGCACACGGAGGAAGTGGGCATGATGCGGCGAAGTTTCCGAAAAATACAGCACGAGCACGAACACACAAAAAACAGGCCGCTGTTTGGTACAACCGAACCGGAAACACCCTCCGGAGATCAATCAAAAGTTTTCTCATTCCAGCGTTGCTGGTTGCCCGCTTTGTTAGAACCTCTAGGTTGACAGATCTTGCGTTTGGTCTGGTGAAAAGTGGGGTTACGAGCGGACGGAGATTAGGTAGCCGTGGTCGAATACAAGCAGGTTGAGCCACGGCCTATCGTGATTTCACGTAGTTGACGGTTTTTGGTGCACATCAACAGGCAGGAGGTATTAATGGACGCAGGGGTTCATTTCTTTTGGACGAAAACGAAAAGAGGAATGTTTTTTGGAAAACACCTCCTGTGGCGGTGAGTCTTCTGCACGTGGACGAAGGACTTGTTCCTACCAGCCGTGTTGATATGTGGATTTGTTCCTAGTTAGTGACACGATTAAGCTTCCGATGATCTAATGACATAGAGATTTTGTGGTTCTTATGAAAAAAAAAAACAATACGCAAGATACGGAGCTCAGGTATTTCAACAATATACTGGTATGATATAAATGATTTTAGAACATTATATTAAATTCTCTATTAAAGCGCAAATCAGAAAACCAGAAATGAAATGACAGCAGCTAGCTAATTAATTAACATCGTAGGTCGTCTCACAGGCCGGATTTATCCTTGATCCTTAAGGAATACGTGGTTATACCGGATTACGAACAGCAGACGGAACGAAGCGTTTATTTGGATAAGTTAAAACAATTCACTGGAATGGTGGTATTATTCTTAGAGTCAGTTGCATGAATTATTTCATCAGTTATGTGTGCGTGTTCCATCCCGGAAGATGATCCAGTGTCAGAGAAGATCTAAATTACTTTCCAAATATGTGTATACTCGCGGGAAAATGTCTGCCAGTGGCTAAATAATTGCCGGTTCGGATATAGCAATTAATTCGATTACATTTTTACATGTCCTTATTGCACGGACTATAACGCTTGTAGGACATTTTTTGTTTAGTTTTTCTATAACCGCTTTAAAACATTGAAATTATAGTAACATTTTCATTTAAGACATTCACCGTATTAATTTGGTGTTCTTTATCTGTAAGTTTCCAAATCAGTCTGATGGGGATTTTGCTACGCACGAGATGCTTCGTTCCTGTTGCGCATCCACTCTCAGTACAGGCAATGGATGCGGCAAAGGGCAGGCAAAAATATTGCCGCTCTCGTCGATGATAATTCCATTTTGTACTCATGAACTTGTTGTGAAACTTTTAAACTTCTGGTGAAGAACTTCAATTTCTAACGAATAGAGAGGACGATAGGACGATTTGGATGGATTTTTTTTGTCGTAGTTGGTGGTGGAGGTAAGTATCAGCTTCACCGCCACCAAACCTCCGACGTCGCTCTGCGTTTAAATGAGCTTAAAAAAAAGATTTTCCTTTTGCTACGCGCAAACGTTAACGCCACCGAGGTTGGGGCTGCACCGAATCGGCTCCATAATTACGTTTTTCCACCCCAAACTAGTATGCAAAAGTGCTGAACGATCCGTCATGTTTCGCCATTCGGTACACCCCCTATTGAACGGTCCGGTTCCGCTTCCAGATGCAAAACGACAGACCATAAATCTACTAGCGCCGTATGCTCGCGAGTGTCATTTGCCGGGCATTATTACATCCAGACACGCACCGTCGGTCGGCTTCGGGCAGAAGGTATCTGCATCACCGGCCGACAAAAGGCCCCGATCCGGGCCCCGCCATCAACAACAGCTGTTTGGTTTGGACGCGAAAAATGCTATAACCGAAAAGGGGCCGACAACATTTCCCGAAGCCGAAGCGGAACAACCGTCGCTTTAGTGCTCACGCCACGTTCGAAAGTGTTGGAGCACATGCTGGGCAGCAGGCAACCCGAATGGTTCGGCAAAAACTCAGCCGCTGTTTATTCGAGCCCGCTGGAAATTGAATGTTTACGAAATTGAAATCTTAGTGACGTTTGGTGAAGTAGTCGAAAAAACCATTCACTAGCCAGTATGTTTGTGCAGGGTTTCCTAAAGGAATTCCGTCTACCTTCTAGTGTAGGAACAAGTTATTGAAATAATTTAAATTAAATTTGTTGTTTTAGCTTGAACAGTATTGGTGTGTACAAAACAAACTTCTTGGAGGCCGTTCAAAATGTTAATTAAACAATCATAAGATTTTATTTGTTTTAACTTCTTGTTAAATCATATTTAATTCAAATTCTGTGTCTTGTTTTTTAACAAAATCACTTAAAAAATGTTCATAAAATGACAAATCTAGTGCAATTGACAATTAACGCCAATTGAGTAACCATATGTCAAAACAATTATTTTCCATATCCATACCCTCGTTTTAAAAGCACGCACACACACACACACTTAACCTAAATGATTCGTCCGGTTGTTGATGCTTTCCCCCGCACCTGCAATTGCTTACTTCACCCAACACCGCTGAAAACCACAGCCGCGTACGTGCGGTACTATTTAACGCCATTAATGCGCACCTCTCGCGGCAAAATGGCAGCCAGTGGCACTCGGCTAACGTCAAGCTTCGCTTATTTCGGCCCCTGCTGGCAATCGGGCGGGATGCTGTGGGGCTTTGCACATTAATTGACCAAATTTGCAACCTTCCCCATGATGGCAACTACTGCCGCTGTCACTGGGCGTTAGTTTTTTAATAGACAAACCCAATTGACGTCATGTGTCGGCAGTAATGTTTGATGTCCTTCCCCGCAAATGCACCGCCGGGCCGGAGGCTGCTGCATGCAGCAACACGCAGCAAATTAGATTAACACATCGAGCAGCTTAATTCTGTTAGCGAGAGCCTCTATTTGCCTGCAGCAGCCTGGTGCTGCTTTAAGTGCAAGCGAATTTAATTCAGTACTTTAAACGATGGTAGATTAAGTTGTTAGGGAAAATCCTGCACATTTGAAGAGGCAATTCAGCATAAGAAGCAACGCATTTTTAAATTATAAAAACAGCTATACAAATTGAATGTAAGGTTCCACCATCCTCGGTTGTAAAGATAAACTCAGGAAGATTAGCCTCAAATCTCTCAAATTGTAAGCTCCAGTTGTGTTGTCTCATGGGATATTTAGTGAAAAATCTGACAACAAAAAGAATTATAAACAAAATATTAACTATCGCCATTGTCTTATCCCAATGTAATAAAATCAAGGAAAATAAAAGAGCATGTTAGGTATAATTAAATTGAAACCCATCGTTACCTGCTACACAATGCGCAATCTACACGATCGCAGCCTATCATAACGCAAGGCCTGTTTAGTACGATGTGTGAGGTATTTTCGCTCAAAACGCGCCCCTTTTCTTTGCGACAGCACATAATGCTTCCAGACCGATACCGCAATTACCGGCTCGGACACGCTTTTAAAAAAAAATGTATTTCCGGAACATTCTTCCGAAACCTTGAGACTCTCGAACCCGCTGCTGTTTCGTGCTCCATTACGGCAGGAGACGTAATTAATGGTATGCTAAATTGGAAGAACAGGATCAAACGAACGTCCCGGGCGAAAACAAAAAAAAAATGGGATCAAACGAAATGGGGAAAACGGTCCACCGGGTTGGTTGACAAGTAGGTTAACCAAGTAGCAAAAACAAACCACTCAAGACCGCAAGAAAAAGATTGACGCGACGCGTCCATTGCGGCCGCGAACATCTTTTTGCTAACGAGCAGCGGGAAAAGGGGGAAGCTGTCTTTTTTTCTGTTCGGGACTCCATCATTTGTACTATTTGCTTACCGAAACAACAACGTCCTAGCTGCAGCGAGCGAAACTCATCTATTTCGTGCCGGGCACCAAACAAAAAATCCCATCATATCGCTTCGTTTAATTTGGATCCGCTTTTTCGGCTCGTTACACAGATCGAGCATCCTTTCGCGAATCGGTCCGATACACAATTGCGCACTTGTACGTGTCGCCGAACTGCAGGTCCGAAAGGGATGAAAGCGGACGGCTCATTACACGGACGAAATCGCATCTACTCAATGTTAAAAAAGAAGAAAAAAAAACAATATAAAGTTCGAGGAAAAATACACTATTGCTAACAATTAAATATTTATACATCGATGTCACACAAACCCAAGCAGGAAATCAAGCTAAAAAGCTACGGGACGTTAATTAATATTCAGCACAATTTACTAAAACCACATCTTTCACTGATCTGTCATTGTACGGTTTAGTGTAAATTTGCGCGAGTTTTGGTTCCCCAAACGATAACGAAACGAAATTAAAATAACGTTTTCTTGTTATTTTGAGGTGTTAATAATTATACTCGCAATATTGAGCTCAAACCACAAGGGTGCAATAGTTCCCTCGGATTAATTGGCTTTTAGCGACCACGAACAAATGTAAACAAACGCTTGTTGAAAATGTAAACAAACTGGATAATAAACGAGATGAACTGTTGTGTCAAACATCAATGTTGATTGATTGTTGGCGGATTGTTGCAGCGCGAAATCCATTATTCTTTTTTGAATCGCAAAGAGTTTTCCATTCCCCCATTTGTTTGAAAACAGCATTTTGCATGCGGAATTTCTGTATTTACTGTGCCGTGATGTTTTTTTGCGTTTTTTTGCGCAGTATTATCGATAATTTAGATGTATTTTAACTTTAAAACTTCTGTACACGCTAAAAACTAATATATGCGCGACACTATAAACACATTTTCTTTTTCCCATCGTGAATGTTACTTTAAGGGGGCTTATTTTTTACAGTATCCAAATGTGAGTCAAAATACTGACATTTTTCCTGCACCTCCAGTAACCGGTCGACTAATGGATTTAGTTTGAGCAACGCAAAAATTCCTCCCTTCGTGCATTAAATATGCAGCATCCGTTTACGAGCAGCGTTGTCCACGTTAACTCACATTCTGCTGGCGAATGTAGCGCGCGGGCTGAATAAGGAGAACCACTTTTATCGTCAATATTTCTCGCTCCAATTCGCCATATAAATCATAAATATTACATTGCACCGTTGCCATAACTCAAAGGCGTAGTATGCACATGAGGGGCTTCGTGCGTTTCGGTGAAATACTGCCTTTACGCTGCCGGTATTACCCGAATGTGGAATCGAGACTGCTAAGGCTGCCGGACACCGGTTGAGCAGAAGTGCGAATAGTTGATTGAGATGAGAATAGTTGCTGCCGGAGTTTTATCCGCTGTCAATTCGACGTATCGCCAACGCTGCTGGGTTGTGTGGCTTTACCGTCGCGGAGTCATCTGCCACGGTCGTGAGCATGGTAAACCATAAAATGCCATAATTGTACCAGACCTCCAAACAAATGCGCTAGCCGATGAGCAATGAGTTACTGCGGTTGTTTCCGTTGTGATGCCGCCACCGGTGTAACAGGTACAACCGCATGGGAAAAGGTAGAGAACGAGAGGAATAATAAATATAACGACTAGCAACGGAAAGTATTATGATAATTTACCTTTTGACGTGTGCCGGGTGGAACGGTGGAAGACGATACGCATGCCGGTTAAATAATAAATCACCTTTTACCTACACCAGCATGTGTGCTGGTAAAAATACACAAAATGTGCGAAAGGGTTTTTGCGGTAAATGGCGCTTAATATACCATTCTGGATGCAAAGGATTGAAAAGATTGTAGTTTAAACGTGAAAAAAGCGATAGAAACGAAGAAAATGCCATTATTAATTTCGGTAGCTTGAAAAGCTGTTGTACATGTACAAGAATAAACATTTAATTTCGCTTTTCACGACTAGAAAAGTGCTAGTGCTATGAAACACCTTTATGTTGCTATTTATTTACCATACTTTTGGTATAAACGTAGAAGATTAACAGATTTTTGGTTTTGTTTGGTATAAACGTAGATATGTTTCACAAAACTATCATTTAAGCTAAATTGTTTTAATGCAAATAATGTTTCTTAGTAATTCATCTAACTGTTTGCAACCGTAGTTAGACACTCCCAATTGAAGCTGTTTTACAGACTACTGTAGCATGGGAATGTTAGAAGCTACACGAATGTCAAAGAGACGGCAAAAATCGATGCTGGAAGAAGTATGCGTAATTATCTACTCAAAAATGAACGAAGTGTAGGTTTTCTTTCGCGCCACATTACAGTCTTAAACAGGCAGCGCCGGTAGAAATCTGCGGTACATGTTCACTTTGTTTCGAACATTCCCTGAAGCAGCGGGAAGCATTTTCGGGAAGCCGTTGAAATCGGCTCCCCTCCATCGATCAAGGCAGGCCGGGAAATATTTTCTACCGCACGCCCAATACTTTTACATACTTGTGATGGCTCTTATGGAGTAAATTAGAGCAGCAATGCGGAATAAATGCCTAAAACGCCATTATCGTAATGACAGCCGTAGCGGGAAAGGTGGCAGGGACCCGGGAAATGCCGATTTCCACGAATGGGTGCGCAATACCTTATAGGAAGCCACGTCGGAAAGCCGCTCCCGTATGTGTGGACGCTGGTAGGCGAACTTGCGCTGGCGAAAAATTTGAAGACAAACGTCGAACCGCCCCGCTGCCTTTGATGATTTTACGACGGAGGATCCCGGTTGCGGACGAAATTGAGTTTCGCGAGCGCGCGCGCGTGTGTGTCGCTTTTGTTCTATTTTAAACCCGTATCAAGCTACTTTCCGGAATACGTCGATGCTTTGCGGGCTTCCATGGCCGAAGCAGCCGTACGGGATAGTTTAGTGTCGCCGGGTGAATATTTTAATTAATTGTCGTACCGAAACGAACAATTCTTGCACGCGCCATCGTCCCGGCTTTGATGATATTGGATGAATGGCAAAGTAATAAGGATAGACCAGTCACGATTTGCTAGGCGAACATCGGCAGGTTTCTCCGCGAATTCGTCACCATGAGGTAAGCTTTTCAATAGTTTCCCAACGGACGGGGAAGCATTTGTTTTGCTCTTGCTAGCAACATTCCCATGTCTCAATAAAGATTTTGTTTTTATTTTTTAGGAAAAAAATCGACCTATTGCCGGGAGTGCCAACATTACGATAACATGTTCTCGCTCGGACGAGCACTGAGCGAGGAAAAAAGGCAACACTATCGTCAGTTTCACGGCCCCGAATGCAGCACCCAAATCGGTTTCGGATGGTTGCAATAACAGCCATAAAGATACAAAACTTGATCGACCTCGGAAAAAGAGTATCGAATGAAAATACCGTAGGAGAAAATATGTATAAAAACACAAACCGGTGCACAATAAAACTAGGGCACACAGTTGACAAACGGAAGTAGTCACTCAAAGTCGCATTTGCACGCGGCGCGGAAGGCACGGATGGAGAGAAAAAGCTCTTAAAACAAACTTTAACCAATAAGATGGTGAAATAGAAGATGTTTCTTTGATTTCGTTTGCCCCGGGAGCATAATTTCTTTGAACTTCTGGACCATAGTTTGGGCGTTCGCTTCGGTATCGCGCAACTTTCCCGTACCGTGCGCGAGTTAGGCGAACGTGGAGGGAAATATTTCGTAACGCTTTGTTTAATAGCCTGTTTCGCGATCCGATTTCCCGATAGGTTGTAGTGGCGGCTTGCTGCTAATGAAAGTTGTGGCGTGCGAAGCTGCGGGACATGGTTGGCGCGAATTTGCAGTCGAGCAGTCTAGGTCTAGGCAGGTCGTAGCGGCGTTCCTGCCGTAGTTGGTCGTAAAATACGGCTATTCAAGGCGAGCTATATATATCCTATTGAATTCAGCCACGACCGGCGACTAGTTTATGGTGTCTCGATGCTTTGCCCGGCTCCAACACCACCAGCGCACCTTGTTTGGAAAATAATCAAAGCGGCGGTGGAATGCGTGGCGTGTAATAAATCGCCTGAACGTACGGGCGCGCGCGTTGGCTCACCACCAAGCCAACCTATTTTTATCCATTTTTGCATCCACTCCTAAGCGGTACACGGTCGCCACGGACTGGAAAAGGTGCCGTGCGTGACGACATCTTAGAAACGGCCCGGTGCAAGTGGAAGAAAAGGCTTGCGGTTGCACCGTTCTATCTGCATAGTCTGCGCTGCGGTGACACTTGCCGAACATATTAGTTTCTCTTGCGGTGCGGGTCAACCTTCCGGTGGCACGCCATCGTCAAGGGCACGGATAATGCTTGCGAAAGCGAAACCCCAGCAATCCTTTGGCGACCCACATATGGCGCTCGCTGAATCTACAAAGAACGAGAAATATATTGCAATAAATCTTTCACCCGTTTGTATCGGTGAACCTGCGGACGAGGACGAGGCCGTGGGTGGTGGCTTGCGAATTCTGGTGGAGCGATGGTTTTATTATTTTCTAAATCTAACCTGCACGATTGGGAATAATGTTCCTTTTTCTGTAATGAGTAATATTACTCTTATACATTACACTTATAAGCTCCTTACTAGGTTAATCAGTTTACATACTATCCTAGTAGGCTTTCACCAAGCAGTAAAAACAGCCTACGTCACCGCACAAGAAAAAGTTTCAATTATGATCAACACTCGAATCGAAACGGATGCCCTGTCTCGGTGGAAAAACCTAACACACTTATTACGCCCTTGTGGCGTAAACACTGATGCGCATAATTATGTGCCATTTTGAGACCATTTATTGCGGTCCCGGTAAGCCACCGATCCGCCTCCCCTGGCACGCCATACTCGTTCAGGTTTTTCTGTTTCGGTAACGTACGGTTGGCTTAAAGGTGGTTGTTTTTTCCTTCTCCCGATGCTTAAAAGCGGATATGTGGAACGTGTCGGCACGGTTTGGCATACGCCTGCTCACCTGCTGTGTCGCTGAAGACGGAGAATTTTACAATTTTGCGTCACGGGCACATCGTCGGGACTGATGCTCCTTCTTTTTTGCCTGTGACGCAGTGTTTACTTTCGTCTATAAAAATAGTACTTTGACGTGACATTTCAACATCGACTCTGGGGAAGGAGAAAAAAAACAGATAGCTTGACGTTTGCTGTATGTTTTTGCTTGTTTATTAAACGCCCGGTTGCTGAGACGCAAATGACGAATAGGAAACAACTAAGTGCAACGCACCGCAACCGATAATGAGCTATAGGACATAAAAAACAGCATTTTGGTGAAGTGTTGTAGCGGAAAGCATCGGTACGTATGTTTCTTACAAGTTAATAAAATTATTATATTTTTCATCGAATTTTTAGATGTCAACAATGCTGCAACCGAAACGTAAACAAACCGATCGACGAACCGGATGATCAGCTGCTTGTAAAATGTATGTTAATTTATTGATTTCGTGAGATATTAACGTAGCATCGAGTATGGAAACGTGAAATTATCATTAGGCTATCCTTTAATATTCATCTATTCGTGCGAACAAACAGGCATTCTCTCAGGTCAAGTTGAAATAATGGATGTAATTTCAAGATTATTTTAGACGTCGCAATTCAAATACTTAAATAACGATCATTTGTGCTAACAAATGGCATTTTGTTTGGTTGAAAAAAAAATGTTAAAGACTATTAACATAATCTTACTCTAAAGGGGCGGGTTTCAACAAACTAAGGTCTTGGGGAACAATGGGTTTGAGAACGATTCATATAGAAAGCATTGTTTTACCCATCGGCGATAAAATGGTATAAAGTAAGAATTTTCACTTTAGCCACTTAAGGAAGTTTGCTGCGGGAAAGTGGAACGGCTAGCGTAAACAAGAACATAAATAATAGTACATCATCATCATCACTGCTCCTACAGGACTCATCAAAGGGCTGATAATCTGTCAAACGATGTTGGTGGTAAAATTTCTCAGTTCCCAAACACTTTAGCTGCGTTTCGCCCTCGGTGCTGAGTGCGTGGTGCCAATTCGGCCCACGTATTCCATTAATATATTATCCAATATTCAACAGTACATGGCTTTCGGGAAACTTTTAACCGGAATGTTCCGCCCGGTCCCGTACCGGGGTGTGCCTTTCCTTTCAGGTGGGGCACACTCCAGCGTCGTGAGGAACGAACCAGCGCGTCCCGTGTTTTATCTTCCAGCGGTGAGCACTTTGGAGCTTTCGTTTTTTTGCTGTTGTTGTTATTAAACAAACCTCGTCACGGGGATGGCAAGCAGTTGGGGCTTACGACGGCCGGGCTGCAGTGTGGTCGGGTAGCCATGAATAAGTAAGCTGCGTTCAGCGCTGGCCCGAAGTACCGACGGGCTTTGGGAGGCACTCGGCGTTCCCTTCTGGCCCAGCGGTGGGCATAAATGGTCCATAATCTAAAGCAGGAGCTGCTCCGAGCCGCCGGCCCGCACGCTGTGGCTTTTATGTCTGAAGGCTTTCAGGCTTTGCAGTAGCGGAAGCTGATGGCAGGACGTCTAAAGAATAGAATTTGATTGGAACGAATCACAATACAGGCGCTGGCTAGAATTATAACTCGAATCTTCTAATTCATTAGTACAAGAAAATAAGACAAAACCATAAAATATGTTTGCTATAGTATAAAGTGCTCTTTAGGAATAGTGTTGTTGAGATCAGTCATCATAATGTCCACAATTGATGGTAAAAAATAGATACTAACTTTATTACATTTATCGAAATTTCCATACATTAACTTGTGGATCTTTTTTTAAGCTGAGTGGGCGTTATTAAAAAATGTGTTAAGCCCAGATGCTTTTTGTAAGATATTATCGTGCTCGACAATTGGCTCTATCGTGGCAGAATAGTAAGGATCGGGATTGGCTGGAAGTGGTTAAAAACTAAGTGGCCCCGGGGAAAAACGTGGCATAAATAATGGCAGTTACAAACCCATGAACATGGTAAACAGGGTTGCGTTTCGGTGAATAAATGATGATCAGAACCGTGCATCACGATTAGGGTCATGCGGTTGTGGGAAGTTTTTTCCTCTCTGTCTTTCTCTCTTCCTCTCTCTCTCTTTCTTTCTCTTCTCTCTCTCTCTCTCTTTGGTTCTGTGCTGCGATGGGCTTCTAACTAGAGCCTTGGAGGGACCGTTGTGTGTCTGTTTTTAAGTGAAATTTTGTATGTATGACTGACCCATGGCAGTAAGGTGGTTAAGATGTGGTTAAGAGTTTCTGTTTGCCTAATTATTGTAAGACACTATTTTCACGGTTTTAAAATGTAGTGTCAGTTTTTGGATTGATAACTCCTGCAACCAGTTGATCCAGCCCGGTGTGGCATCTGCAGCTTCGGTAAGGAAGAGGACTCAGGTCAGGTCTGGTGGATGTTCTTCTGCTCGCAACTAGAAGAGATTAAAATATAGCTATTAATGGGCTAATATTGCACGTGCTTTGGTATTTAACCACCCAGGAACTCGGACCGCTTGCGGGTTTATTAAATAAGCTATTCTGTATACAGTCTGTCAAGAGTCGGATAATTTGATTTAATCTCGATTTTTCCAGCAACTGTTCGTTCGCCGGCAATCCAGAATAAACAACTTGCAATGGTTGCAATTGATAAGCACGGCAGAAATTCTACGTACGTGCGTTTCGCCAGGAAGCCATCGGCGATGTCGGTCTGCACCGCGCTCGATATTATTTGCCTTTGTAGACAATCTCTAGTCGCCTCCAGCATGTGAAAACGGAATGGATGGAATTTAAGCTCGGCTGCCAACCGAAATCGTTATGCCTGCAGTGTCTGGTTAGATTCTAGTAAGCGAATAGCCATTAGCAATGATAACGTACGCGTCCACGGTGCGACTTCGACGAGGATGTGCGTCGCTATACGCCCAGTCGGGTTGAAATGAAGTGTACTTCGATCCGGGCTGCTGCCGGATAGTGCCTCAATCACGCTGAAAATGAACCCGATTCTCCACCGGGTATCGA
The DNA here is from genome assembly GCA_000473445.2 of Anopheles farauti. Taxonomy (NCBI): domain Eukaryota; kingdom Metazoa; phylum Arthropoda; class Insecta; order Diptera; family Culicidae; genus Anopheles; species Anopheles farauti. The sequence continues at coordinate 5,336,738 of KI915047.1, read as the reverse complement.
ATTCGATTAAGCAGCAGCTTTGTTTTGCGAATTATTCTCCCAGCGACCCAGGTCCTCGGCTTATCACGGGGCAAGCAAACAGCGCAACGAGGATTTTGGGCTGGACGCGCGCTACAACCGGGCAAACAAATGGCCGGGCAAAAGCTCGCAAATCGGAATCAAGCGATGGGAGAATGGGCACGCATGATCTGACCAGATCCGCCGCAGCGGGCCTCGCATATCACGTGACATCCTTTCAACGGCTGCTGTGATGGATAAAGGAATTTTCGAACACACACACAAAAAAACCTCCACCCCAGCACTGAAAAACAGAACTGAGCACCCGAGTACGACAATTTGTCTGCTCCAGAATAGGTAGCTTATTTCTAAGTACTACGATCGGAGCTCCACGCCGAAGTCAGATGAATATCCCAGGACCACTGTAGGAGTGCAGTTTCGTCGAGCTATTTCGGCCGAGCTATAGTAAAGCATTCTTTGTGTAATAACTGCTTGTAGCTTCATTTTCGTGTGTTGAATTAAACATTAATTGACAATTTGTTTGATTTATATACAGAAGGTGAGTGATATGATGATATGTCATGGGAAACCTGACCTGCCCAGACAATTGAAGTTTGGTTAGATAATGCAAAGTTGTTTGAAATAACCATATACAAACTAAACACGGAGTTGTAACCAACTTGCTGGTTTTTAGAATTGCCCTGGATCGAGCGAAACTCGACTTACTAGTGGAAGAATAGCAGATCATTAATCTTCTTCGCATATCCCGATGTCAGCGGCAGTTTGTCCGCCCCGTGTTTAGTATTCAATGGCGCTTCGCAAGACATATCGAAACGTCAAACCTTGGCAATAAGCAGACTTACATCCAGGGAAAGCTGTATACGCTACGGTAATATGCAAACGTGCTAAATATTGCCTTCGCGGTTTTCTGCTCACTAGTTTTTTTTTTATTTCGTCGCTTGTTCGTCATGGATATGGATGGTAAAGTGCTTTTCTTTAGCATCGTTTTTTTCCAACATGGCACGAATAGTAGAGGTACAGTGTTCTATAGTTGGTTGACGTGATCTGCTTTAATTTAGAACTTTTAATAGAGAACGGTTTAATGAAGAGGAGTTATTTTTGACCTGAGTTTGTAAAATTGTAGTAATAAATTGCAGACAGAACTCAGTATATATTCTTTATGCTTTATGAAATCTTTAATGCTTCGACTCAAATACACGTGCACGCTCTGCTCTTGGTTACAAGCTGAGTAAAAATTGCATTTCAATACTCGACCATCGCCGTGCGGTGCGGAAGTGAAAACAAAAATCCATCACAAGTTGTGTTTGCCGTTTCCGGTTGCGCCCTCCGCTTTCGTTACTAAACTGAGCACTCGTATACGCTTTGTTGGTATGTGTGTACCTTCGATACGATTTCTGGATGAGTTGAAGGGAAATGGAATACAAACATTCACGCTATGCATGCCGAGATCGGTAAACTTTTCCACAAAAAAAAAATGGAACACTTTAGCTACCCGATTGTAAGACATGGTTAATGGTTCATAAACAAAATGCTCTACTGTGTGTGTTTTGTAATTTTTGTTGTGTTCTCGGTTGTTGGCATAATAGATCAACGATTACGAGCTACATTACATCAGAGTTTGTAACAAAACTATTGGTCAGCAAATATAAGATAAGTCTTCTTATTTTGTAATATCGTATAAAACGTATTTAACGTATTTATTGAAAAAAAAAATAATAACGCCGACACGAATGACTCTGCAAATGGGGACGGAACAAAAATTAAAAAAAAAAGAATCTAAACCGAGAAACGGTCCAATTGCGAGTGGAGCACACAAACGATCTGTTTGAATATTTATTTATGCGGATTGCGATGAGAAGGATAGATGGATGTTCTGCTGTTGTAGTGGAACAGTGATGTATTTTGTGCTGAAAATTTAGATTGTTACACAGTTAGTGCTAGCGTTAGACGAGTGAGAAATTGGGGAAAATGTTCTCGAAAATTAGTTTAATTCTAGTGGCGTTAGGTCGTTTCTGAGAGGGTCGGCAAATTCATCCTAAATATCCTATGAGACTGGAGCTTGACCTAGCTGAGATCAATTGAAATTAGATAACAAATTATTTATTTTTGATTTGCCCACATACGTCCCCGGAGTCCAAATGCTCCACAGGTGCCAAATTCCAATGGTTTTACCACAACAGAAGAAAAAAAAAACTGCCTTCGAAATCAACGCCCAATCGATGGCGGTTGCGATTCATCTTCATGGCACTGCTCGTGACCGCCTGATTGCACGCTTCATCAATCAAGGCTGAACTGAAACCTTCCCTAGCGCACCGCTGCAGCGGTTGGAACGGTCGTGATGGATTGCACAGCAGGGCTGATTGCCCTTTTCTACTTTTTCTCGTTTCACCGGCCTCCGCATGCTGTTGTTGGCTATTTTTCCGGATCAAGGAGATTCGGACGAGCCAGATTCTTGCGAGGAAACCTCGGTGGAATGCGGGTCTGTTGAATTTTCATGAACAATTCCTTGGTGAACGAAAATTCGGCTAGTGATGCGAGACTGCGATATTACGGGAGCGTAGCCGAACCGCCTAAGTAATGTGGTAGAATATTTGTTAAGATATATGAATTCGTATAGTTAATGCATCGACGTACAACACGGTGTACTTGACGTGAATCTGTTTTGGTGAAGTCTAGCGACATAAAAGAGGTTACTTTACAATTTTGTTACATTTTTATTATTAGGATTACCTAAAATGATTTTCATTGACATACTTTCATTGACAGTTGTGTTGTTTTGAGCAAGTGTCATTACTGTCATAAAGGATAGAGTAGATGTTTATAATCATATACGACGATCTGGGTTACTCGATGAAACACATTTGCCTTATCCATGTGTCTATTATGATGAAGATGTCTAACCGTAGAATCGACCCGAAGGTTTATATTGTTTTTCGTCTAGTCGCCAATGACTGACATTACCAATTTAGCGTACTCGTTCGGCAACTGAGCCTGATAAGATCCGTGACAAACAGCGCGGCGCAAAAACTGAAAACCATAATTCTATAAATGAAGCAACCGCTTCATCCCTCCGGCTCCTCTGCGACACCGAACGAGCGTTCCGTTTCCTGCTGAGCAATCACTTTCCCGCCGAACGTTGATGATTCATGAATTTATGTGTTTGTTTGCTTGTTTATACTCGCAAAATACTTGCGCTAGGCTTCGGGTGGGTAAAGGAAGGATGTAGAGCTTCATAAAAAAGGCAACCGGTTTGCTTCGGTCTTCGTTTGTTCTTCTCATGCTATTCGCCTGAACCGGTTCCGTTGATACGGATGTTATGATTCGCTGTTGGGTTTTGATTTGTGAAGACGTATCAATGAATTTTCACAACAAAAAAAGAAGCCACAGCAGGCTGCGCGAGTCTGGGTGAAAATAATGGAATGTGCTTTCGGGAAGCTTCGGTGACGGTTGTGGAAGGATGCCTTGCACGCACCACCTCAGCAAGGCTTGGCATAAATAACGTGCAAGATCAAACGGTGGAGCTGACAGACAAGCTTTCCGCCATTGGAGGAACTTCGAGACTTCCGGCATTCGAAGTGAAGCGATGTATGTGACGATGCGACGCATGAGGCACAGAGTCGGCTAAAACAAGAACTCACTTCAATCTGTTTTTTTTTTTTAATTCATCCTCTATCAGTCTCACCACCCAGAGGGAAAGTAATTCCTCGCGGGAACGTTTCCAACAATCCAACCAGCGGCGAAGAAGTCGTCCCCAGCCGGGGCTGGGGAAGTTTGGCGAACAAGTTATTGATTCTGACGTTTGTTGCCGGGGGACGTTACACTCACCAGATTCACCGGCAGCGTCTACGGGTTTCGGGCATGTTTTGCATGTCGGAAGTAGCGCCATTTTTTATTCGTCCTTTTCATTACGGAGCGGCATGGTAGCTGCTTCGGGCAGACGAGCATGATGAGCCCATTGTAGGAAGGAAGTGTTCGGATGGTGCTCTGATGTAAACTTTAATTACTCTTCCGGCACTTGCAGGAATTCGCCTCGAAGAAAAAAAAAAACCAGAGTATGTTAGGCTTCTTCAACAGGACCCGGTTTGTTGTCTGAAAGACTGGACTCGAGTAGAATCTACACAGGAACTTAGGGATCGATGTATGTATAAAACACAGGAGCAAAGTATCGATACGTACGGGAATAGCTTGCAGTGTTCATGACACTAGAGTTTACACATTTTTGCCATTTTTCGTTTGCAACTTTTTTAGGTTATTATGCACAGAAAGCAATAGGAAATGAGAACTCATTACCCGACAAACCATCCAAAAGGTTATACCTTTTAAACCCTCAGGCAAAGCGTTTGATTTGTGTGATATATTATGACTCCCGGAAAGTAAGTATAAGGAAGCCATTTTAATATCTTCAATGGGTACGGTGTGCTTACGAGCCTCCGAAAGCTTACCTTTACTATTTATAGCCTTTTTTATGATTCTGCTTTCCCGCTTCTTCGTCCTCAACTCCTCGCCTTCCCATCGATCTACTAGAATGATGGCTTTGGAAAGCAATAACCATTAGGATGCTGCCGGGGGCGTCTTACTTTGCATCGTGGATGAAGACCATATTTTTCATACCTTCTTTCATCTTTCGTCGGCTTAGAAAGGGCAAGGGATTTTGGTAAAGTGTGCAGGCAAGGGGCTAGTGACATAGTGACCGGTCGACATGTTTCCCTAGTGGAGACACCTGTGCCGGTTCCCGTGCAAAACTGCCGCAGAACAAGTAACGAACCGAGCGGAAACGTTTGCAGCATGTTGACACCACCGAAGGGCATGGTCATAAACTTTGCAAACTTGTGATGGGCGAATTTTCGATTTTTTTTTTCTTGTCGTCGAATGCTAACAACCCTATTCAGCGAGCGAATATTTCACAATTTCGGCATGGACAGGAGGAGATGCCCTGGAGGGATGGTTCATTTCGGACGGGCAAATAAAATATGAATGAGCGATTAAAATCTCGTCAGCTTAACATCAGCAGTGGGTCATTTCTTTCACAGATACTTTTGTCCCCTTCCCTTCCGCACCGAGCGGCGGAATGGATGGAATTTTTGCTTAATTGAATATTCTATTTTCGAGTATCCTTCCCTGTTCGGTAACATTCTTCGCTGTTTAGCTGGCAACGGAATGGTGAGCTGGCTCCTGCTCTGCTTCAACCGCATGCCGTTGAGCTCGCAGCATTGCATTCCGATCACCAGCAATGGGGTTTCGCATAGAATGAGTTCAAATTGTGCTGATGTCGGTTTGTAGCAACAGATGCAGTTTTGCAGCGTAATAACGTGTCATGCAAAACTATCACAGAGCTCCAGGCGAAAGGTCTGGAAATGAAATTTCAGAAGAATTTCTGATCATAACCACCTCCGTCAAGCGTACTATGGAGAGCTTTCCCGATGAAACTTTCCCAGAAACAGTAACAGGACTGTTTGGAGAGTTTATTTGCGAAGTTGAATAAAGCCTACTGTGTGCGTGATGGATCCTAGCTTTGGGGTCAAAATAGGCTTAGGTTTTTTTTCTTTTAGCGACATTGAAACACTAACACTCAGCATCAGCAACAAGCTGCTCTCTACACAGCAAACAAAGAATTTAGTCGTACCACTCCGTTTATACCACAGGTTAGTTACGCGACGAACGGTTTTGATAGCTCCCAGCAACACGAAGCAGAAAACCGTTGCGATGAAAATATATTGCTTTTGATTACTTTGATCGTAACGAACGTTTCCATACGTGAATTTAACCCTGTGATTTTTTCTGAAATATTTTCTAGATTATGTTTCTAGATAAGCAAATTAGGTTAGATCAGATAGGGTTGAATTTTGCTTGAAAATATTGTTTATTTCTTATTGTTATAGTTAATTGTTTTCTTACATAAACATACGCATTTTGGAATGAGCTAATGGACAACACCGATAAGCTTAATTTATAAAACCCAAAAATAACGCGTAAGAAGTGATAAAAAAGCAAGCGATTGTTTTTATTTTCATAGGTCCAAAATCTGCATCTTCCGTCACAAGTCTTTCACCAACACATGTAATTCAACGTCAAATTCTTTTTAGTGTGTAAGCGTGGGTACCACACGTGGCCGAAAAAGTAACGGTAAAAATATACCGTTATCATTTCGAGCTTTGTTCCCACACACTACTGCTGCGGTGCGCGTCATTGTATTGGTCAGCCCGTCACTATCGACGACGATTTCTCCCTCTGCTAGTTCTTACCCAGTTTATATCGCAAGCAACTCCACACCGAACTACTTGTTCTGGAAGGTGCACAAACGTCAACGCTATAAGCGTGAGCTGATGGATGCCAAATACGAAGCGGAGAAATTGTGTGCGACAGAGAAAGTGAGAATGCGGCGATGGTGGAGACGATGTGAAAATGAGCGTTGAATTATCACGATCAATTTCACCTGATATGGCCCGAAAGCTGGCCCCGTGCAGTGATGGCGTCGTAATAAATTGTTCGTATCGGGTACCCGTCGGTGGTGGTTGCCTGCCGCGTTGACAAATGTGCCCCGGGTACGTCAAAGTTTTGTGTGTGCGTGTTTTTTTTTGTATTCGGTTTTGTTTCTCGCTTTGCTTGCGGTGCCCGACTGGTTTGGCGTGCACGCCCGTTTTAGCTATGAATCGAATTTATTGTTGCCCCAGCACGGGATTGAGATATTGAACTATGACCGGGTGATTTGATTAATCACTCGCTCCGCCTGTCATAACCAATCATCGCTCGGTTTCGAGGGCAGATTGCCTGACAGCTCCGGTTGCGTCTGCCACTGACACGGCCAGTGGAGTAGTGAACGAGAAAGCGAGTATTACTTTTTTTAAAATAAAACGAAAGGTTTTAAGCTTAAAGTGTGCTCGTGGTGTTGGCCGCAGCAGCCCAGCCTTTCCCCGTTTGCCGAAGGGATTTTCGTGCAAATATTGGCTTTTTCGCACCGTTTCGATCGAAATTCGGTTTACTTTATCGGCAAAAAAGTGATCGAATAAATTAGATTTAAAGCAAGCCCGCGTCGGGTACTGCCGGAACGGCTCGTTGCAAACATTGCAAACGCCCGGCGCGGTTCGATCGAATTATGTCAACAGGCACGGGGGCCATCGCCATTGACAACGGCGTGATAAGCGCGGATAGAATTACTAGCACACGCCGGCAATCAAAAGCACATCAATCAACTATCCGGGTGCGAGGTTTTTTTTCGAACAACCTCCTTCCCAGCAGGCAGTGACACAAACAAAGATAGAAATCGACCGGATGCAGCCCTGGAATGATCCCATTTGTCATAAAAAATCAACGATTGTCAGCATCATGGCGGTAGCTGCAGAGCATACCGTTTTACCTTGCGCGCTGCCGGGAGATTCTCCCCAAATTCCCCTCCCCCTCCCTACCCTTCCCCCGTGAAAAGGGTGCACATTTCGAAGCGTAAACATAAATGAAACCACCGACTGACGCTTCTTTTTCTGAATTGCTAGCGCCTTGGCGTGCGATGATATTATTTGATGCATTGCGTCGAGGACGTCTTTTCTGATCGGCTCAGCAGCTTAGAGCTGACTGAAGCAGTGTTTGAACGTATTTATAGAATTTTGTTTGAAGTCTTTTATATAGTAAGAACATCACCATAATGACTATGAAGAATCTGAAACGGGAAAGCTGAAAGTAAATGAATTCCAGCACAATAATAATAGGAGCTTTGCTTTTTTATTTTAAACATCAATGGTTGAAATATTGTTTTGCATTTTTCTTTATTTCGAAGGACTTTACGCTATACTTGGTTTCAGTGGCCTGTTTAGAACAGATGTATAGAGCTCCTACGATGGCCTACGAGCTTAGAGTTTATATAGTATCAACCCATTTTCTTCTGGAACCAGTTGCGTTAGGTCTTCTAAATGAAATTTCCAACTTACCAATGTTTCACCCTCGAGGAACATCACTAATACTGAGGAATTCACTAGGTAGCATCGATTAATTAGTTTCAAATAATAAAATTTTAATTGAGTATCCAATTTGAAGGCACTCTATTAGCATTAAAAAATAATTGTATGGTTATCTATATAAAATTCAGTGCATAAATCAGTATCGACTTACTTGGAACGATGGTTGACATAAAGAATTGCTTGGAAAGGATGTATCCCACCGACCTTACGCTCTTGGCCTTGTGCAGGAAATCTCGAATCCTTTATCCCGACCGAACCGATGGAAGATTGAACGCTGTGTAGTCCACCACAGTTGGGAAGTCTCCACTGTCCATGAAATGGACGTTAAGAGACGTCCGGTGTCATTCAACCACGACCAGGGCACCGCTGACTGGCGAAGATGTAGGATACCATTTAAAGAGCTCATAGTGATAGCTGTTAAAGACTGCCAATTCTAGCAGAGTTGTGTTTGAAAAAAGTGAAAAGTTATCCGTCCTTGTAAGTGGTCGATTTTAAGGTTTTTCTACTACTCCCAGGTATAGGTAAGTCTTAGTAGTCCTCCTTAACGGGTATGAGGTTAGAAAATATACAAAATAAAGTCACTCGAGGTGCCTTTGAAGACTAACTTGAGTCTGACTGGAAACGTTGAAGAACAGGAGATGTGTCATTTGTTTTTATATTGTTAATTAGTCCTTTATGGAGTTCATGTGTGCGTGTGTTAAAGGTTGTTAAAGGAATTCAAGACTATCCAACGAAGGCTGGACACTTGTATTAGGGAAAAATGAAATAAATGAATAAATAGAAACAGCAATTACGTAGGTCCTTAACGCCAAAGAAGATGAAAAAGATCCACTCTCAGCATCTTCTTCGAATCGCGCACGTCCCTAAAATAATAGCCCGCGTGCTTCATGGCTGCCGTGGGAAGGAAACAATCAAACAGACACCATTTCCGGGGAAATTATTTACGCTCCTTGCGGCTCCTTGAGACCGAATTGTCCAAGGCAAATGCGCAAATTGAATCGACCGTGCCGTGGTGCTCTAAAATAGCCGGCAACGGCCCGCACCACGGGGTTTGGCTGCGTGTATGTATGTGTGTAAGGTACTACCGCCCAGAGCAGGACGAACGGAAGCGGCGTGCTAACACAATTGCTCGGATTGAATTACGGTTCGAGTGATTGGTTGCTCGATTTGTGATGTGCGGTTGGGGGCGCTGCCTGGGACGCTTGGCGGGGGGTTCCCATTCAGCGGCAGAATTTCCTCTTTTATTTAATTTTTTTCTCTCTCTCTTCATTGCAGCGCACTTCTTCCCCGGGAGCTTCCGGTGCAAATGGGAAACTTTTCCGGTCAGTAGTTTGCTCGGGATGATTGCTTTTTGCTGGGGCGATTGATGCTGTCCCTGCGATGGCGTTTGATGGGAGGGCACGTTTCACCCAGCCACACAGGAGAAAAAAAGGGATACGAACGTCGCCTGCGTGATATACATAGCGCAACACGCACGGCGGCGGCAACGCACCCATGTCCCAGAAGGAAAACAAATCTTAACTTAAGAAAGGCCAAACCCCGGTCGAGTGGTGCTTCCCAGAAATTCAAATTGTGTTCACCACCGGGCTCGGCCTGCAGCGCCGGCATCTTGAAGAGTTCGCAACCGATTTTTTAATCGTCTCGTGGATTCAAACGACGGAGAAACCTCTCACCCACTCCGGGAGGTTGGGGGTTTGACCCTACAGAAAGCACACTAAGCCGGAAAAGGATCCGTTTCTCCGGGAGCGGGAGGAGAGCAAAGGTGAGGGGGAGTGGAAACCCCACAACAGAAAGCTCACACGCCCACGTGCACATACTACAGCAGGTGGCTATTCCTTCGACCCGATCACAAAGCGGTAATCGGCGTCCCTCAACCAGCGAAAGCAAGCGAGAGTTTTCCCGGAAAGCATATCAAACCGACTAAAATGTGACACCAGCGAGGGAGGCGACGAAACCCAACCCGGGCTCGGTACTCGTGCGCTTCGCATGCTGCACCGAAGAACGCACAGCAGCAGGCGGTTCCCGGGGTTACTTTTTGTTAAGTAGCCTGGCAGTGGAATAAGCTTTTAGCCACGGGTAAATAAAGTGCTCGACTAAATCCACTAAGAGATTAGCCCATGCAATCGTCGTGGAAGCTTGGGCGAAAGTAGCGAAAGAAAAAAAGTTATCGTGATGCACCAGCCCGAAGCTTTGTGATAACTTTGTAGTTACTATGGCTCTTCTAGGACACGCCAAAGTGAAGTTATTCTTCTAGTGCATATGCCGTTTGGTAATGAATGTTCCTGAAGTATGAAGTGCAGTAATTGATTCGGGATGAATCTAGAACTACAGCCATATAGGAACTCATCGTAGGGCTATAGTTATTTATAGGAACTACAAGAGAGTTTTCGAGGAAACCCTCCAATATGAATCGTTGGAAGTGTTTCCAAGCAAGTATGACATTGAAGACATTGACTCTATCCCTAATATTCTAAATGCAATGCAAAAAATAAAGATAATTAAGATAATGGTTGGATTATTTATTAGCAACAAGTAAAATAAAGCATATTTCATTTGGAGTGAGTTTCTGCGTATGGCCGCAAGTGGCGTTTCTCTATCAATAAGAAGACCTGTCAGGTTGACAGTTTGACACTTGACAGTACCGCATTTGACACTACCGCCACATAGTGCAATCAATAGGACATGTTCGTTGAGATAAAATAATTAAATGTTAATAAAAATACACATTAAAAAAGAGAGAGAGAGAATGGAGTATGGGATAGCGTAAGCTTTTACCTCATGTACCAACCAACGGCTTTCTATTGTATGAAGGAACATCCATCGAATCGGCAGAAGAGGACTTGTTTGATTTGCCTGTTTTGCTTAGATGACCTACTGGCATCATTTACAATTTAATTTCTGCTTTAACAATCCTACCAGCATCAACTATAATTAGCTGAGTGCTGATTACTGTGGTGTAGGTGTGTTTTTAGCAAGTTTTCATCTCGCTGCGTGCCCTCTACGTCCATGTACTTCTCCGTTTTGGTGAACATGTGGTCGCTGCACTTGCGGTCGCTTCTGCCCCGTGATGCGCCACAAGCACCCTTGACATAATTTGTACTCTCCAGGCCGGGCCATTAAAATAACACCACTCATCTCGCCCGCTTGGCTTTGGAGGGCTTTCAATTAATTTATGCAAAGCTGTGCATTTCGTGCCGGTTAGATGTAAGTAAAACGGGAACATCAGGTGCAAAAGCAACAATTGTTGCGGTGGAAAAAAGGACCTTTAAGCGCGCGTCCCGAACGCGGCGTGTTGCAATTTAGCGTTCCCCTTTCGGGTAGTGGCTCAATTGGGACGTTATGTACCGGTTTGCTTGCGGAAGGCGCTCGGGTCGGGTGCTGGTCGTTATTTCATGCTGAACGCCTTTCGACGGATTGAATAAATTAGAGCGTTCGGTAAAGCGTTTTGTTCACATGTTGCTGTGACCTTCGTTCGTCCCAAGGTCTGGCAAAGCAGTAGTAACGCCACCATTAATTTTGGTTGCTTTTCTGGCACCATTTCTTTCGTACACCGCACTGTGCTGTGGAGGAAAACCTAAAATCCATCTATTTCGAGCGTCCGTTGTTCTGTAGTTTGCGCTTATTTATTCACAACAAGTTTGAATAATAAAACCGTATAAATGGTCGGTACCTTCGCCGGGGCTCGTAGCACAGAAGCCTTTCTACTGTACGGGGCCCTAATGTTTCTTTTTGTTTTCTGCTCAACTCTACCGCGCGCTGCCTGTTTGCTGCTGTATTGGAGGTGGTGCACATGAATAAAATACACACAGAAATGAGCCCGCTGGCCACGCTGATGATGGGAATGTTTGCGATATGATGGCAATATTTAATCCTTTTTTGGTACATGAAAAATAAAGCGAAAAATGTCCGAAACAATACCCCTGCATGCCTGCCGGGTGAGGTATTTCAGATGGTCGAGCGAAAATTACACCTCCACGCAACGGAAGCAGAACGCTTTCCGATGGATGTACGCGTTGTTCAAGCCGCTTTTTTCACAGCCTGCGCTTTCGTGAGACGGATTTGAGCGAAACAAAATTGAAGTAATTAATCCACTCGCTCGGAGATCGGACCAGTGGCGGCCAAAAGACTGATCCATCAGGAGACTCCAATTCGTAATGGCTTTCGGGAGACCAAAAAAAAAAAAAGAAGAAAAATAGCGAAACGAAAAGACAACAGAGCATTCCATTTAAATTAGACAGTGTTTGCAAAAGAAGTCTATAGCAAAGCTGCGATGGCCCGACCGAAGGCGACACGAATCAACGGATATCGGATGGAAAGCGATGGGGCTGTAAAAATGCAATTTGGAAAATTAAATTACTGCTCACCATTTAATGTCGCTGATTTGCCTCGGCGAAGCGCAAAATGTGCCAAGAGGAGTGAAAACGTACAATGGGTATTTAAACAAAATAAGCAAGAAAAAAACGTAGCGTTGGTTTGAAGCAAAATAGTCAAATGAAAGCGGCAGGCACGGGCAAAACAAATATATAAGGAGAGCCTTGGAGTACTGGGAGGGAAGAAAATGTAATATTGAGTATAGAGAACATGATAGAATAGCTGAGTGAAAACCTCTCTTTTAATCTGTAACTAAAGATGAAATTATTTCCCAAGAACTCATCCTCCCGCAGTGGTTGATAGTTAATGATAACTCATGAGCGCTTCCTGCTGGCAGATAAAAGTGAAATTAATTAATTATTCCAACCCAAGTCCGTTGGCTGATGACGAACTGTTAATAACGCTGGTGCTGGAAGCGCGTGAAGTGGGTTGTTTTTCCTCCGAATGAGGATTTTCTTGAACCTTACACTCCACGATAGTAGCGCATTGCGCTCAGTAGGAATTATAGTACAATTATAAAAATGGCTACAAAGAGAAACCTTGACCGCAAGGCGCTCCTCAAGCATGTCTAATGGTGTGGTAAGCAAAACAAATGGAGTAAAATATACTTCTTTGTGGGCGTGCAGCACCGAGGAGTGTCTGTTTCTTTTCGCGTTGGATGCATTGTCCGCTGTTGAAGGCACCTCCCTAACCTCACTTCTTATTGAATTCCGCCGCCATTGTCCCGATTGTGTGCGTGCTTAACGCCGCTATTGTGGAGCACCAGTAGCGATAACAATGAAAAATCGCTGCTTTCGCTCGCTTTGATTCGATTAATTTGGATCAGCACTTGTGTTGTAATGTTGGCCGCACCTGTTGGCAGCCTGTTCAACGCTCGAACCGCTCGAATCGTGCAGCTAATCATCGCTATTGTGACGAAGGTAAATTTGGGCGCCTCGCCTCACACGGCTGGGGTCCCTTTTTGTAGCAGGAAAAGTTAGTTCCCGCACGGAGCGACACGAATTGGAAGCGAAGCGTACATTAGCAGCACTTGTCTTGGTATGTTCTGGGGATGTTTTCCGGTCGCGAAAGAGGGGGAAAACTTGCGAGGAAGTTTGCCTGCCCGCAACGATGTTCAACATGAGTGTTTATTGTAAAGTCTAGCAATATGCTTACGGCCCGGGGGCGGATAACTACTAAACAGCTATGGACGCGGCCGCTTCCAATCGCGCAACGTCTTGAAAATCGCACAGGAATTGAAACGTCAAGTCACCACGCACCTTCACCCCTCGCTTCTGTCATCAGATCATCGACCTGGATCAACAGTCCCGGCTCACGGTCCGTCATGCAACACGTTGCCAGCCAGTTTAGTGCCACGTCAAAGCGTTCGCTGTACAGGGTTTGCTGAGCCGCCGACAGCAGTCGCTCGATTACGACCAGCGGTGCTAGACTTTACCATAAATAAACCTCAATCATTGCAGCGCACGGCGCCGCACCGCAATGGTAAACAATAAACAAAATCAACCGACAGCAGAGGCCCGTCAGAGGCGAGAACCTGAGCCTGACAGCTGACGGACCGTCTTCAAGTGCGTGCCATCGATCGGCCGGTCGTCACCGTGCCACTTAGCCTTTTTCGCTCCCTTTGTTGACACACGGTAAAAAAAAACCAAAAAAAAACAAAAAAAACATCGATACTACTTCCGCTCGGAGCGTGCGGGACGGATTTGGGCTAACACCCGATAGCGACACGGGCGTACAAAGTTTTTCTGCCCTAATCTTCATGAAGTACGCGCGAAATGGGCCATTTCCGGGGAGCTTCCGGACGGCTTAGTTCCGCTCGTAAGCTGTCACAGATCTGCTCGAGCCGTTGACGTTTCCAGCCATGGGGGATTGGGAACAACCGTTTATTGCGCGCGAATTAGCTCCATCGGCCATTGGTGGATAAGAAGCTGTCGGTGGAAGGTTTTTTTTGCTCTCTTTTCTGTACGACACAAACCCTAGTGTGCCACCATTTGGATTTGGATGTCATCAATCCGGATCGGGGCGCTGTTCCGGTGGGTAGCAGAAGCAAAACATTAATCATAACCGCGGGTCAAGGTGCCAGAGAGTTCAACAACCACGACCTCCCGCCGGTTCGGTACAATGAAGCGTGTGTTTCGCTCCGGAACTTACCCAACAATTAATGACGCAAGGCACCAGCTCCACAAAACAAAACAAAACTCCCCCCCCCCCCCCCCCAATCTGACGTCAGTATTACCTGAGTTCTTTCGGTTAACTTTTGGCCGCTTCATTAGAGCGAAGCGCTTGGGTTAGTCGAGTTCAATTTGCCCTTCAGCCATTATCGATCCACTTTCATGCAAGACTGCTTGGTTTTTTTTGCTTCCCCAATTGCGCTCTTATCCCGGTGGAGCAGGTTTTTTCGTGTGCGCCAACTCCAGTAGCAGCTTGTTGTATTTTCGTGCGGGTTGTTGTTGGGTGCTGGAGGCGCGAGGGTAAAATCACGATGTCAAAGTCGCATCCAATTTGGCGGGTAATTCGCTGCGAGATGAAATGGCGCCGCCACCGTTTCCTTACATATATATCACCTTGCCGAACCCGAACCCTGGCTGGTCATTTGCTGCGTTACCCAAGCGTTGTGGGGCGGCGGATTTGCATTTTCACGTTTCGAAGTACGACGCCCGCTGAAGGGCAGGATGTCGCGCGAGGTTTCACCATTACGGATCGCCCGCCCGATCGGGTGCGACCGGTACGGTGCTGGTCTGATAAATGGCCGAGCTAATGGCTGTAATTCAATATTTCGCTTTTACTCCCGCCAAGGGCCGTGAAGGCGCAGGTTGTCAAGTTTTTTTTTTTTCTTTCGGCCACCGATTAGCTGCCGCACGGTGGTCGTGTTCAGAGCCAGCCAAAAAAAGCCATTTGTGGATGCTTGCTGGGAGGATAAGATCCAAAGCGGGGTCGGGAGCAAAATATGCAAATCCACCGGCGGCTGTACCACAAGGTATGTAATTTGCACGGCTACAACAGTGGCAGCTGTTCCAATCTCGCCGTCCCTTCACATCCGAAAAGTGCCTTCTTTCGCATCGTTATGTGACGAAACGAAAACGATCTTGACTCTGTGGTTCTAGTAATCAGAAATTCCTTACGGATCCTGCAGCTAGTGCAAATTAATAATTGTAAAATGTATGTTAAACATACAACGGACAGTGCTGTCACGCGGTAGCTCATTCCGAACTTCGACCAAGGATTCCGCCATCGTCCGGGCGACGTGCGTCGCTAGAAATATTCGACTCCGTCGGCACGCTTTGTTGTGCTAAGGTAATTAATGTTGGCCCGATTTAATTACACGATGTATATTGCATACCTTCAATCGTTTAGCCGGCTGGATGATTAGATCAAACAGATTCCTGCCCGCAACGCACGCCGATGGTGGCTGGGACTGAGCGGGTCAGGGACGAGAAGGGACAAAGCTTTTCGTTGGCAGTGCCGGCCGGCAGTTAATGATTGCGCAAACACTGTGGCTTATTTCCGTTGCAAGGATGATCTGGTTCCGGCGTGCATGGAAATCAAATTGGTACGAGCGCATTGCCTGGCAGGCAGGATGGGCTCGGATGGGCCGTAGTGAGTGAATTCCAATCTTGCAGGCGTAAGATTATCCGTCGCTGGCTCGTGTGTCGGTGCGGGTTAAGCCAACAACTGGCAGCGTGTGCTTGCTGTTACATTTATCACAAATCAACTGCTTCGAAGCCACCGACCGGTGGTTTGTGGTCGATTCGTCCCACAGCTCGCCAGCTTCGAGTCCAGTAGAAGATATTTGACTGATTCGTTTCCTTCCTCCCACGTCTGTGGAGAATGTCTCTTACATCCGTAGCTACCGGGAAGAGCTTTCACGAAAGTCACAAAGTTGACCAGCAAGAGTAGAAACAGCTGCACCCATTGCTACTTGTATCGAACGAATGCAAACATATTTGAAACCATACCCACGTTCGAATGCAAATATTAAACCCATCGTTGAAATGGATTCTTGTGACGCAAACATATTTCCTCGAAAGAAACTTGGTTGTTTCGAAACAATGCCGTTTTAATCGATATTAAATACCACCTCTTTGGAAGACTATTGCCTTTTGTTGCATCTTTATCCTTCGGGAGATCCCCAAAAATTTCAGACGCCAATGTCCCACTTGGATCTTCGGCAAGGTGATGAACTCTCTGTTCGAGCTTCGATATCCGAGAGACCTGTACTATCCAGATCTTCAATTGGACGAAGTATCTACCGAAGTACCTAGTATCAACTAACTGGAGGTAGTAGAAGAGTTGTAAAACCTCAGTACGATTCTAACTATGGGCAACGATTTGGAGGCCATAGTGGGCCATAGAGATGCCAAAGACAGCTTTACTGGAACCGAATCCAGAGACGTAACCTAGAAACCGAACGACGGACCTAACCAAAAAAACTGCCCTCGAACTAAACGCAGCGAGACTTGGGTAATTTATAATTTATTTCACGATATCATTCTGCACGCATTAACTTGAGCGAGAGACTAATGGTTTTCAGTCTTGCTCGCCGTCAGCTGTCAAAAAATAATCGCCACTAAGCTTGCACTTCAAAAGAGTTCATTTTCGTTTCTACGCAGAGCTCCCAGTGAGCTGCTCTCGGTTTGGAGGAATCAAAATTATTTACAGATTATAGCAATTCATTGGGAAACGTAGCGAAAAATGCTATTTTCATGCTGCGGTGAGCAATGCTAGCGTGCGCTACTTTCCAGGTATTGCAAGAGTGTGTTTGATTCTTGGCGGGCTACCGAGCATTCGAGCCTTGAACGATGCATTTAAGGGCACCGGGGCGTTGGTTTGGCGCGAAGTGTTCGCCGGTGAAGCCGCTTAATTTATAACCCTATGTCAGCTGATTAAATTAATTACTTTCGATTACAGCGCCCGGCCGGTCCGCGTGTCCTGAGCAAAGCAGCAAGAGTCCTGAGCAATGTGGTCCGAGAATGCTTTGTTCCGACCGCGTCCGAATTGAGGTTACGGTAATTGAGAGGGTGAAAAGTTTAGTGCCGACGTGGAGAAGCTGACGCCCGGTTTGTGGTTGCGTGGTTGAGGCTATGCAAACGATGCTGAGCGTGTATGAACCATATCACACCCGATTATAGCAATTTTGGGGGAAACTTTCGGTCAAAAAAAAAAATGTACCTCAAAAACTATGTCTTAAAATATCGTTTTAGCAGTGGCGTTTGATCGGTATGGAAAATCTTCGTGTACGGATGCAGCGAGGACAGATGCAAAGGGGGAGGAAAAGTGGTGCTAAATAAATCACCTAAAAGTGAATATTACCACCATGGTCGAAGCAGAAGTTGGACATTTGGAAATCGTATAATTAGTTACACACCACCCGAAAATCTGCGTCAGGATCGGGCTTGGGAAGCAGCTAATGGGAGTAGCTATGTTATCTCAATCCAGCTTTTGTGTTTCTGCTGTAAACTTTACGCAATCACAGCCATTCGTACCCATCTCGTCTGAGTGACATTAATTATTTACTAGACCTAAACCAACATGTAATGAACTCTGTTTCTTCGAGTACCTAAAAAGCCCAACGGTTTTGGTTCGATTTCTTGGAGTTATACATATCGATTCGAAATTATATCGAGAAATTGCTAGTAATATATTTTAAGCTTGATTTATTGCTAGACTTCAAACGAGAAGATCGCATCAGGAAGGAAGCAGACTCGTAACTAGTCACTGACAAGCTTGAAACTCCGAATAAACTCAAACCTCTCGAATTCCTATTGCACCCGCCTGTAGAAGAAATATTTCCCGCTGCGGTGAAGCTGTGCTTCATCATAATCAGCGAATGAGCAGAAGCAAGGAAGTAACGTCGACAAAACAACAAACAAAAAACAAAAAAAAACCTCCAACTGATATCCCCGGAGCAGGTAATCAGACTTGCGAGAGTTCTTAGTCAATCAGCAACATTTCCACTACGGTTTCGGGCGAAATATTCAGCTATTTTACGTCCGGCTGCATTCCGTTCCCCGCTGGAATCTCTGCGGGGAGCCGGCATATTCCGTTTCTGTGAAAACCCGGTTGCGCCGCGTTCTACTGTTTCCGTTCTGGCGGCACCGAAATCTTTCGCCGCCGTTTCATTACACGTGCCCGCCGTCGGTCCGGTGCTCGCTGATTGCTGAGGGTAATTAGGGTTCGCTTACACGACACGTTTCGGTGTGCATTCCCTTTCACCTGCAGCGAATAAGGATGCACTCGGTGGGTACTTTGTTTTCCGGAGAGTGATGGTTTCATTTCCCGGCGGGTATGCTCAACCATTAAATTGGGCTCCAGACTCTTCACCGCACAGAGCTACGGTGGAGGAAGTCAGGACAAACCAATTTTCGAACTTCACATTGCCATGACAAAACAAGTAATTGGAAGCACCTATTGTGCGGGGCCAGAAGAGGTTTTTTGGCCAAGAAGAGTTCACCAAATCACATTGTAAAATGACCAACAGACATTGCCGGTATTTCTAATCAACAAGCACTACAATCAAGCGTTCTCTAGTCCAATCTCTAGTCTAGAGCTAAACGAATTTGTTAAATAGCTTGTAAAATAGATTGGATGAAGATGCGAACTTAAAATATCCTGTAAACAATCGATTCTGCGAATTTCATCTGGTACAGAATTATTTAATTCCGTGGAACAGTATTGCAAGGGTCACAACATACGAAAACTAGTCGAGAAGATTCGCTTATTGTTTGGTTTAATTACTAATTAGTTTATTACGATGATAACGATTAATATATATATATTATAACTAATTAGTTATATTTTTATGTTTATATGAGAGATTTTTTCTAATTTTTTCGCAATACATCACTTAACGATTCGTTACGGGATTTAATACGTAACGATAAGGAATTCAAATATAGGTATAAACACTCTCGACGCCAACACTGCTAGAATACTACTCGAATTATAAATATGTACTCGAATCGATAATAGAATAAATAGTTACAAACGAACAAGCGAACAGAAAAAAGAAACTATTATTCTCGGGCTCTATTTCTGAGCTCAATTTCGTGATAAGAAACTCACGGCATTTAGTGAAAGTATTTCTCTCTATAAAATTGCGCGTCCATACGTCGAGCAGTTAGCTAACTAGTTAGAAAATAAATTTAACGTAATATCAACTTCTTCCAACCGCTCAGACTTCGGCAAGTTGGAGACGGAAACGGACAGATATCAAGACCTTACAGAAACATTAATTTTAACCTCTCGATAATATCAAACGAAGCCGAGCCCGCGTAAGACAATGGGGTAGGCCCGATATGCCGCCAGGTGTCGTCAGGCGTCACTCAAGCTCTCCAAAAGCGTCAAAATAGGGCATGAAATTGGATGCTAACGAGCGCACGAGCAGCACGTGGATGCGATATGAAACTAGAACACCGTTGCGTTGCATTTTTTGTGGAGAATTAAAACCATTGCTTCGCACGTAATGATCATTCGCACACACAAGCTTTGCTCACACAAATATGGGCTTAATGTTGAGCCTTTTGTTTTCGGGCGCATTGATGGTGCGATGGAGAACTGGGCCGGATTATTACAGACACTGAAGGTAGATAAAGCTCACAGTCTCTTGTGCTGGTATGAAAGGAAGATGAGCTATGTACGTGGAAAAAATGAGTAAGTTACAACCGTAGAACAGGCAACTATAGTTTGGCTTGTTTTTAGACCCTGCCCCGACCGACCAATGAATCGATTTTGTCTAGAGTTTCTTTTAAGTTCCCAGCTTCCCAGTTCGTTCTAGATGCTTTTTTTGTGTCATTTAACTTCACATGAGTCAATAAAAATCCTCGCCTGCTGTGCAGGCCGAGTCGCTGCAAAACGCTGTTCAATCGCGGAGCATTTGTTCACGAAGCGAAATCGGAGAAAAGTTGTAAAGAAACTTGCTATAATGGTGTGCAAGTCCGATGACACAAAGAGTATATAACGCCGGAAAGGAATAGGAACGGATTGGTTTGGTAAATATCCGAACCGACGGAACGGCGCAGAGCTGGGAAGAAAAAAATATGGCGAAAAAAAGCTCATATTGTTTTGCGCTCTCCTCCACACCGTCAGTCGGAGATTCGGTTCCAACGCCCGGAACCACCTAACGATCTTCTCGTCTCGCTTCGCTGTTTCGCTTCCAACGGTTTGATATTATGTGACGGCAGCACCGGCGGCACCGGCTCGAGAATTCAAATTTACTTCCGCACAATTACGAATTGACGTTTGGAGCGGCGACGGTGGCGGCAGCACTTTCAGTAAGTAAAGACGTTTCCGCGTTCGAGACATTCCAACAGCTCCAAAACCTTGTCTTCAGTTTCTTTCCAGCCTCTCTTTACACACTGCACCGCTTTCGGAGTCGAAAAACTGGCTTGCAAAAATAGCACCAATGGTGCATAATTTCAGCGAGAAGAAGGCAAAGATTGGTGAAACTTCCACGACAGTCGCATGTTTCACTAGCATGGCCTTCGGTGGTTGCGGAACCCGGCGATGAAAAATCCCAGCGAGTTTGCTCTTGGATAAATTCAGTTTAATGTTTGATAGCTACATTCGGGATGCATGAGTTCCTTTCCAAGTTCCTTTCCAAAGCTCACGACTTCGTGTAATTTATTCGGTGCTATATAACAGTAGGTGTCTTATTCATGGATGTTACTGTTGAAAGAAGTTCAGGACGAACGGTTTCGTACGAATGACATGTGCACAAAAGGTGATCGAAGTCTTAGCTGGAAGTCTTGGGTGGTCCAGACTTCAGGGTTAAGATCAACTATCAGCAATATGGAAGGGCATAGTCGTCCAGATATTGCCGCTACTTACGAGAGTTGCCGCGATATCATTAAGACTTACAGGACGCCATTTTGGTACCCTCCTTTACCATCCTGGACAAGGGTTCTGGCGATAAATATCTTGAGATCACTTTCCGATGAGGAACTAAGCTATTTTGAAACTTTATGGTTCCAAAGGTACATATCTATCTGGAGGTAGCTGATGTCGCGAAACTTCTCCATGGCCTATTTTGCACAATTCTCTTCGAGCCACCTGTGAAGTGGACAATGTTAAAGTTGTTTAAAGAGCTCAAGAATCACTCCAAACAGTCCCGACACTGTTTCTTTCTAAGCCAGCTTTATAGAGGTGTCTGTTGTCCAGAATTCATCTGAAATTTGAAACGAAGAATTCGTAAGTAGAGATTCCAGAATGTTCAGGAAACCCGGAGCTCTAGGAAATTTAGCATGCCACGACTATCCGAGTGGATTCCGAATGCGAGCTACCAGCCTGTTACCTTCAAAATTTCCTCCCAAACAAAGGTTCGTTTTCGGTGCGCTCGGAAGCGAAATTTGTTCGAATATCGTGGCGCGTTGATTACATCTGGCTTGATCACTGCGTTTTGGGAAATTTTGATGTGATTTTAGATTTAATTCATTAGTAGTTCTGCTATGGCTTCGCCGAACCAATAATCACCCGAAACCATCACATCACACCTTGAATGGCTTTCGCACGGATTTCACGGCAACGGATTAAGGGATTGTATTGCAATGGAATGTTTGAACTGATGAAACCGTCAAAATGTGGATCGTGCGAAGAGTACAAAAGGAAAGGCGTACCGTGTACTCTGTTGGTGCAATCAGTATTTTGATGTTTTTTTTCTCCATACCACCCACCGAAGCGATACCACCATTGGGTGTAGTACCGATCGACTGGCGCCTCGGATGAAGTGGATACGGGCAGGAAATCAATTTAAAGCGTGATGAAAGGCTTTCCCTTTTCCACTGAGTACAACCGGCTCGCTCGAGTGCTCCGGTTCCGGACGCACTCCGATTGATCTACCACCAAAACCACGATAGTTTCCTTCCATCCGAAAGGAAACCGTTTGCCAAAAGCTCGTGCGGCACGGCGGCACAAATCCTTCACGGTGGTTGCCCATCGGAACCGGCACTAGCCACTTCATGTGCAGCGTGGAAATAAAAAGGGAACGCATAATCGGGCTAGAAATCCACAACAAAGCACGTTGCGGCTCGATGGCGATCCAGTCCGGGCGGGCAGAAGGTGCAGCAATGCGTACTTCCGGTATCGGTTTCGAGCAAACCGTTGGGCAGCCGGGCGGTTTCAATTAAAAAGTTCTCATTCAAACCCCTCACCGCACTGGTTTCGTACTGGAAATCCGATTGAGAAAGGCGCCTGGCTTGCCAGCGTCTGGTCGAAGTTCGATTCGCCACAGCGGTGTGAACGATGAAAGGGCCTCATTTGAATAGATATATACTTAAAATGGCACTTCGGAACAGAAATATGCAATTAAAACACACGTTCTTAACGAATTACACAAAGCATTTTGAAGTGACTCGTACATTTTTGAAATTATATACATATATATTCTTTGAGAAGCAAAAATAGGAGCAAACTAGATCCATTATTTAGTATTTATTTCACTACTGTGTTATTCGAAACTCCAAAACTACGAACAATGTTCCTACATCCATCTCTTCTCTTACCTTTGTACCGAAAATATCGGTGTAAAAGTATTTATCCACTTCGTTCTGTTTCAGTCAAATTTTTAGCTCCTAAAAAAAAAACAATGAAACGTCAAACTTGCCAAAGCAAAAACAAACTTGCCGACGGCACCCGAAGGCACGCAAAATTCGCTTCGTGCTTCGTCAACGAAACGAAGCACGAAGCACAGCAGAAATCGAAAATTCATCAACCGAGAATGATCACAAGCTTTCGCTTTTACTCTTAACGCACCTTCGCATACTCTCACCTGTTTTGTGCAGCTGGTAAGCGTTTCGATCGGAAGAATTATTTATCGCGCGTGCAAAGTTGCATTATGTTTTTGGCCCCCAAATCGGCCAAAAGTGTTTGATTTTTTAAGCGTGAAAATTATACTCTCAAATTTTTTAGTAAATTTTTTATCGTTTCCCCTTTTGGTGTCAAAAACATCACACGAAACATTTTCGAGCCAACCGAATTAATTGCTATTTTTTGACATTTTTTTTTGGTCCACTTTTCATGGTTTGAGAGAGTGGAAAAAAAAAGTATTGTTATTTAGCTCTACGAACGGACAAAAAGAGACCATTCAACGTTAATTTCTTTCGCTTTGCGCATTTCTTTCGATTTTTCCATCAACTCGCACGCTCGGTTTTGATTTCTTCGACGCGCGTTTGTTTTCGTTACTCTTGTTTATTTCACAGTGTGTATGTGGGGTTTTTTTTTATAATTTTTTAAACTTCCTTTTGACTAACATTCACATCGTGTACTACTTTTGTTTGTGTGTGTGTTTTTTTTTTTATTTTCTTCCTCATTATGCTCTATTTTCACGTTCTACGCAAGTGATCGGGAACGGGTGCCCGTTCGGTGGGTGAGAATCGCCACCCAAACCCACTGGGCACTGACGACTGGCTTGATTTATGCGTTCGGCAAATAGCGACGGTGTGTGCGTGTGTGCGCGAAATGGGTCAAGCGATGCCCGTATGAAGACAGGGGTTAAACATGCAGCTACACGACTTCGATCCATTCCCGCCACCGCCCACTAGCAAACGCATTAGCCGTGTCGTGGGTTTTGCCATGATAAATTACGCACTGTTGCACGGGAGCAGGGATCGCAATCGATTTCCACTCCCCATCCCTCTCGCGCTCACATGCAGGAATTGACTAGCGGCTGGGTCCCATCCCTTCCTACGCTAAACAGCTAAACAGTAGACCACAACATGCAGAAACAATTAAAACACGGCACCACCGGGTCCCGGCTAATGCAGATTCGGTGTAGGCGGTGGAAATTCGGTGGAAATTCGGTACCCTCCTCGCCGTGGGAGTAAAAGCGCGGTGGGGCTGTGTGTGTGTGTGTGTGTGGGTGTGTCGATGTGTGTCAGTCTTCCTGCGGCGATTTGGAAGCAGGGGGCGGGGGGCTATCACAAGTGAAGCAGCCTCTGGTGGGCGGATTCCTCAGACGATGCGGCAGAAACCACCCGAACCGGACGACCGAACCCGCTAGGTGCTGCTCTTCGGTGACGGCGTCCGGTCGATGAATTCGAGGGTTTCGGGTGGGGCGGGCATGGGGACAGGGACCGGGGCGGGGGAGGCGGCGGCCGTCTTCACCGGCGGACCCCCGCTTGCCTGCTCCACCCGCTCGCTGATCGGGGCCAGGCCGGCCGGGACCGATACGTGCGAGTTGGCCATCGCCTGGTCGAGCTCCTGCTGCCATTCCGACTCCTTCGCCTCCATCGCCTTCCGCTTGAGCTCCTTGTACCGGTTGTAGACGAGGAACTCCTTCAGCAGCTGCGTGTCGAGCTGGCTGTGCAGCTGGTCCGCGTTTTCCTTGTGCACCGAGCGCTGCTTCGCCAGCCGCTTCTTCTTCTTGTGCAGCGGCTTCGTCTCGACGATCATCTCCTCCAGCTCGAGGCTCGGGTCGCAGTTGAGGTGGTCCTTCGAAGGCTTGAACGGTGGGTTGGTGCGCTTCGCCAGCACCCGCTCGAGGTCGGTGCCGCGCAGCAGCTTCGTCAGGTGCAGCTCCTTCAGCGTGCTGATCCGGGCGCCCGGATGCACGTTCAGCAGCTGCCGAGACAAGTGGAGCGTTTGAGCGGACGCAACGCCATCACCATCGGCCGAATCGGGCTTACCTTCGCTAGCAGGTCGACAAAGTTGTCGCTCCAGTGGCGGGGATAGTGCGGTTGGGTGTTGAGTATGTTTTTCACCTCCGCCAGCGGCGTCGACGAATGGACGACGAACGGACGCATGCCACACCGCAGCTCATAGGCGACCACTCCGAGACTCCACCAATCGACCGGATAGCTGTAGCCGGCTACGGAGGAGGGAAACAACACACGAATTTGAATTATTTTTTCCATTCTCAAAAAAATATTCATTTCCTTGTTTAGTTTTTTAGTGTTTTTTTTCCAACATTTTTCATGTTTTTTATAACCCCGTAAAAACGTGTACATTTTTTGTGTGTATTTTGTATATTTTTTCGAAAGGAATGATTTTTATTTTACACCACACGCATGGATTGTACATTATTGAATTGTTTTTTTTTTTAAATATATTTTTGCTCAATTACTGTTTGCAGATTAACGAGCTTGAACAAAAAAAAAAAAGACCACAATAGCAAGTAATTTACAAAAACAAACACGTGAAAACCGCAGAGCTGCGATTATTGCAGGTCCCTTCTTTTATAATACACTGATTCGCGGAACGGAACAGTGGAAAATCCTGTTGTGCAGATACTGTTGGACAGTTGCAATGGGGGAAAAAACGGAGCGATTGCAACGAAATACTGTGGCTATTTTTGCGATCAAAATTTCATGTTCAATTCCGTGAGCACACGCGAATAAAAAAAACCCCGTGGTGGGGTTGTGGGATTTGTTTTTGTTTTCATTAAATTTTTGTGAAAAAATAATACAGACAAAAGTACAGGGTTGCCAGCTGTGTTGAATAGCCAGATCGATTGATAGTGAATTTCGAGCAGTTTTGACGTTTAAACATGCGTTCATGCGTTCATGAGCGTTGGAGAAAAACAAAAAAAATGCGTTCATGAGCGTTCCAAACAAAAAAAAACACAAAATTTGTTCCGCTTGGAATCTTTTATGTTAAAACATTACTGTTTTTATTGCTTGCGGCAATTATTTATGCAATTTTCTTCACGACGACCTGGCCAAATAAGCCTAATTTATGCAATAATGAATTAAAAAAGAGTGTTCCGACACAAATTGGGCAGATTTTTAGAAATTTTGCTGTTGCATGTTTGATAAGAAATGTTTTAACCCATCCGAAAAACCCTGCAGTCACGCCACAGCAGTATGAGTTCATCGTTTATAGCTCGTAGTCATTAGTAAAAACGTGTATTCTTTTTTTTTAGGCGAGGAACGGCTGTGTGTGTTGGAAGGTTCCATCTAATGATGCGGAATAATTTAATGGTTTATTGGCACACGTTTGCAGCGCCTTTTTACGCCTTTTTTCCCTTTTAACCAGTGCATCGCGTTAGGAGAAAAGAGCATTTTTATACCCTCTCGTTCTTCTCTCTCTCTCTCTCTCTCGCTCGCGTTTAATCCTCCGCACGATCGCAAATTCCCTTTGGACGATGTTTTCCACGCCACTGGATGTTGCTTTGAGCGATAGCACGCTAGGAGAGAATCTTTTCGCTAGCATTATCAAAGATGAACGCTGGGATGTTGGGCTCCCGGGGAAAGGGTTTCTCATTAATTGCGGCGCATTGGGGACAAACGCGCGCCCTGCCGTGGATTATTTGGTTCATTTTTTTTTTCGTTGCTTTGCTTTCCCTTATGGGAAAATTCACCTGCAAGCTGCGGCTGCCAACTTACCGATTTCCTCTAAGGCACACATAAATACTTCCGGGGCCATGTACGGTTTGGTGCCGGACATGCTGCAGGCGAGCCCATCCGGCGGTAGGCGAGTCGCGATGTTGAAGTCGGTCAAATGCGCGTGTCCTGAAGAGAAATGGAGGAGAAAAAAAGATAAATAAAGCGTTAGCAAACGCTTTTTTTGCAGCGTCCCCGGTGAGCCCTATCCGACGCGGACGCAGTGATTAGCTATTGCAGTGCGACAAGGCGCGTTTCATGTCCACCCAAAGCGTGCTCCATCATGGGAGTTTTGTTTTTTAACGCCTTATACATTCCTCCTTCACACGACGCGAACAATTTTCTTCAAAATCACCCACTGCAGCCACTCTTTTTGATGTTTCCAGCTGACGGGACAGGAATAACAATCACGGCAGATCGCTCGGTCAAATCCGCACGACCGAACAGGGCCGATCGATCGTACCGAGTTCGTTCGCTGCGCTGCGATAGTATACGTACGGGACGTGTTAAGGTACGGTGCGAGATTTCTTCTGCGACAGAAACGGACACACTCTGTCTCGCTCGTTTTCGCCACCCTCCCACCTGCTCCTGACCCCGTTTTTCCGGTCAGACGGAGCACCGGGTCACGTGGCTTATCTCCTTGGGTCGACGTTTTTCTGCTGAGGACGCCCGTCGAGAAGGTGCACTTCAAACGTGCCAAAGATTGCGCCACGAACA
This sequence comes from Anopheles farauti, assembly GCA_000473445.2. NCBI lineage: Eukaryota > Metazoa > Arthropoda > Insecta > Diptera > Culicidae > Anopheles > Anopheles farauti. The sequence continues at coordinate 5,309,371 of KI915047.1, read as the reverse complement.
GGCAAGCGTTCATGCCACTCGGTTTTCTGGCCATCTGGACGCTTTTGCTCCTTTGGTTGTGGGGAGGTTTTTCTTTTTTTTTTTTTATTTTCGTTCATTATTTATGTCCACAGGGCTAGGGCTCTGTAGCTGAGCTGTGGACACTAATGGACTAGTTCGAGTATGTAACTAGGAAGCGCTTTTTGGACGTGTGATAGAGATATGTTTGTACGATTTTATTAACCGCAACGTTTTATTTACTTAAACAAGGAGCGAAGAGAAGGTGCATTAAAATCATTCGTAAGCAAACTTCTTGGTGTCCGTATCGGACAAAGGTTCCGAAGAATTGCTCCCATGGAGATGCACCAAAGCCGGGAAGAACATTAAAGGAGACAAAGCACATTTAACGATAAGAAGATCTGTTTTTCGCTGCTTCAAAACGACGTCCAAACGGAAAGATTCCGTTTACTAATGAAACGAAGCGAAAGTGAGGTCTTTTTAAGGCGAGGAAGTTTGGAGACTTGTACGGTAGGCAAACTTTGTCATTGTCCAGTATGTATGAAGATATTCTCCCCTCCGACGAGAGTTTTTGGCCTAATGTGTTCTCCCATTTCTCTGCCATGTTGACAATATTGGTGTTATATTTTAAGGATACCTGCCAAACTTAACGTCCCAATCTCTGAGGACATCGTGTTATCTATTGTTCATCAGTTGTTTTATTGTTCTTTAATAAATTAAATAAAATTTTTATTTGCATATGAAAACAAGAGTTTATATAAGAAGCTGGATGGGATTAGAGGAACAGCCTGGAGGCACGATGAACACCGCGATTTTTGACGATTCTTCGAACGGCAGATGTATATAAATAAAAATATATATATTTTTTTAGGGGAAAACATCAGGATTAGGAATTTAAATTTCACACGATATTTGCAACGAAGTGAAAATATATTTAACAACGAGTCAAAAATCCGTCGAGAAACCCTGCAAAAATTAGACACTTCTAGAGAGGCGTTAGTTGGCTATTTTTTTAATTTTTCGTGCAATTTCTAGTTACAATTAATTCGAAAATTAGTGTATTTATTGTGATTTCAAACACAGAAAATTTGAAAAAATAACTTTATCACATGAACGGTTGAGCTGCCGTTCGAGAAAGCGTAAACGCACCGTGAAGTCACGACCTGTTGAATTAATTGCCAATTAGGCATTGTAGCGTCGCGGATTAGTATTTCGCACGATGTTGTTTTGCAAGACGATAATGAACGGTTTTAGTGGCATCTGCACTGTTTAATCCCTTTTCTCCCAATCTGCTGCAGCTCGTTCGATTTGAGGTTTAAAGTGTTATTCCTTAGCCACCTGCTCCCATTTTACCTTCGCGATGAGCACGAACGGATTCCGAACGCCGCAGTTCTGCGATATTCCTTCCGTTTCCGCTGCTTTTACGGGCGTTCCAAGTGGTTTTCCAGCTGCGCTCGTGTCGATCGGTGGAAAAGAGGGCGAACTGAAGCTCCTTTACACCCGTTCAGCGAGAGATTTAGCAGCGTAAACAGACAAATTGCTGGTTTCCGGGATCGGGAGCTGCTAAAGATTAGCGAGCGGATTTTTTTGTGTTTTGTTTTTCGGTGGATCCAAGAACGAGGTTTTCCGCTTTCAATCCGCAACCGGCGGTAGTTAACCTTTATTTTCTCGTTACGCTCGTCGCTTCCCGTGCATAAATAAAAGGGTGCCAATGGATATTCCCGCGAGAAACAGCCGTGATGGAGGGGGAGAAGGAAAGAAACCCTCCCGGAAAAGCGAATGGGAAGGATTTTATTTTGACTTCCTAATTTTCCGGCAAATTGACGGTGTTTCCGGTGGAAGATTGAACCCCAAAACCGAATTGGCATCGTATGGAAACAAAAATAGAACCCGGCAAATGGCAAAATAAAACAGTGCGATAAAAATCAACGTGGCAGGTCGCTCAAGACGCCACGAATGGATTACCACGCCTTTTGGCGTCTGTCTGCATCGTTCGCACGCGCAAAAGGTGGCAGAAGCGAACGGGGGAACGGGGTTAAATTTCGGATTAAGGTGCGCCCATCGGCACACTAATGCTTGTCTGTTGTTTTTTTTTTCAAAGCACAAAAAAAGAGCCCGCTGTCCTCCGGAAATGTGTCGGGAGACAATTTTACAACCCTTGCATGAGCAGCTTGCAGATGGGCTGGAAGTCACAAAAGACGGGGCCTGATACGGGGCCGTGAAATGTGCCCGTTGGGGAATAATAAAGGAAAAATATCTCCTTTATTACTGTCATTACCCATTTCAGGGCACGCACACACACACACATACACACACACACACACACACACACACACATGGAATACCGTTGAGTAGGCCAATTGAAAATCCAGCCGACCCTTCTTCGTTCCGAGAAGTCACCGATTCCAAGACGTGGAATTCCGGTGGTATCCGGTTGGAAGGATAACACACTGACGAGAACGTGCCTCGAATGCCGAACGGTGACGGCGATGACGGTAGCAATGCTGTTGGTTTGTTTCACGCGCTGCCTACATCCAGAACCGGCGGCGGATAAACTGGCAGCACTGCCATAACGAGGCGCACAATGTGTCCATTCATTGTCTATCGATTAGGTGGGAACGGTGGGTTAAGCTTTTTGAAGCCGCTTATGAGTTGTTTCAAATGTCACCGCAACCTTCAGCGTGTGGTTGGATCGCTTTTGTGGAACTGGTGTGATTAGGGGACATATTTGAATCCATTAGGAAAAATGGCCGCTAGCCTCTTAGTTATTGTGTTTAAAGAATGGTCCTCATATGGAAGAAATCTTTTCAATCCTGAAGAACTCTCTGGAAATAACCTAGAAAAGCTGTTTGTCTAACAGAGACGATTTTCCGGGGAATTTTGTACGACTGTTTGGTCAAAGTTTCAGCTACGTTCTGGACCACATTTGAACTTAAGATAGACTTTGGAGATGTTATCTCCACAGTAGAAAAATCCCTGCAAGCTATTAAAAGGAGGGTTTCTCGTTAGTTGCTAGGTCCATTTTGTATTTCTACTGAGTTGGAGCGTGGCTCAATGAGACCAATGTCCAATGCCCAGGTCTTCAATATGTCGCGTTGATGACTTTATTCCATCATTGGAAACGAATTTCTCCTACATAGAAGAGCTTTAAAAGGCAATACTGTATAATCCAAGTGATGGTTTCCGTACTGCTTCTGTCGTGGAGCTTTTCAACGTATATCTCTGGATGACGATATCTCGGACTGGATGACGATAACTCGGTGTCTAACCTGAGATATCCCCTACTTGGTATCTCATTAACAAACACGTCGTCTAGAAGTTAAGAAAACTCGTCTTCATCCATCGTGTGTTCCTCTTGACCATGTACACTTGGGCCGAGATCTCTGGATAAAGCCAAGATCTCGCCAAGAATAGGTCCGGAGACTTCCAAGACGCATTTAAACAGGTGACTTTAGCACGCAACACTTTTCTTGTAGTGAATATCTAAACTAACCAATAGATACCTAGTTGGAAATCCAGAATAAACAACTGCTTTCAGGATCTTGAAACAAAAATCGCTAGAACAGAGACTTCCAGACACTGAGGACCAAGACTACGCGTGCTTCCACAAAGCGTCTGAGAGTTTGGACGATAAAAGAATATCTAATTTAGGAGAGAGAGAGAGAGAGAGAGAGAGAGAGAGAGAGAGAGAGTGGCAAATCAACAAGATATATCCCGGAGATTTGATGCGCATCAAAGGAAATACCTGCTTGTTTGGAGGAAACAATCGTTGGATTACTCTGCCCATCATTCTCGTGCCTTTTCTTTCCTGAGCTTCGTTAGATAGGCTCTAGTTAGAGGTTTCCTATCGTAAGCTTGTTTGCAATTTACGTCATCCACATCGTTAGCTATCCACGACTTCCCTGTGATGGATATCGATCTCGTTAAATGTTCATTGTAACGTCTGCTGTTTCCATTCACTCTCCCTCTCTCTCTTTCTCGCTCTCTCTTTCTTTCCCACCGATTTGTTGTTGGATTTTCAAATAATAGTAAGCCTCAACTACGATGCGGCGTAGCGTAACAAGTGCGTACCGCTGGGTGACGAAGGGTGAAATTAAATGATTCCGCATAATCAGACAATCTGGTTCATCAAAATCTGCTTGCCTTTGCCGGATGAGAGGACGTAAAAGCCGTATCGGAAAAACACACATGTGCAACCGAGGGAGTGGGAGGGACCGAGGCGGAAAATGTAGTTTAATGAAATCACGTCCCCAAGCACCGAGAGAGCTCGAAATTAGAACCAGAAGGAGGCGGAAAGTGGTGAAAAACCGAGTGGTGATGTCACGCCGGCCCCGCACCCGAAACTGAAGCCGGACACGCATCCGCTCGACTTGAAGCATGCAATTCGGAAAATAATCATCTCCGCAGCCGGCCAAACCCTCGAGAGCAACCCATTTCCAGCGGACGGCCGGCTTTCCGGTGGAATTTTTTTCCCCCCTTTTTGGTTCCAAACCCACCAAAGACATGCAAACAACGCAAGGGTAAGAAAAGCGAACCGAGTGCGTAGCACGGGGTGAATGGGATAGGGGGAAGAAGAAGGAGGAGGGGGGAGAAGGTGGATCCCGGATCAGTCAATTGATTGGAAAATTGGATCCAATCGAACAGGAAGCTATTATTCGACGGCTTGTCGCTTTTGCCGGGTTCCGTGAGTTGCTTTTCCTTTTTTTTATTTTTAGAGATAGTCTCATCTATTTCCGTCTGATCCTTGTCGCCCGTGGATGAAGCCGTTCGCTAAGCTTTCGGGGTTGCAGCAAGTGAAGCGAAAACCTTTTGCGGCTATGCGGGTTTTTTTCGATCGAGCATTTTTTTTTTATTCGTCAACGAGTTGTTGGGGTTAAGCAATTTGCTGCTGCTGGAGGATTTGGATGGGTTTACAAGTTAAAACGATACCAAAACTAATACTAGAACATGTTTTCATACCCCCCAGAAAGAAGAAAGCAATTGTGGTAAGTACCACAAAGCAAATGTGGTAAATGCTTCAGCTGGCAATGGTTGTGAAATTAATTGCTTTCATGCTGAAAAAATAAAAATAAAAATTCGTCCCATTTTAGTTGGCAATCAAAAAAACTAAAACAGATAAATTAAATTCACATCTTGTATTCTGTAAGAATGTTTTCGCTAGCAATTCACGCTCCTAGTATCTCGTCGCGTTTTGAAATCAGTCACTAGCTATAAATCAAGCTGACGAAGAAGCTATTCATCCAAGCATCTTAACGTGCTCAAAATTGCAACTTTTCACCACATCTCTACTTTTCATTCCCCGCGTCTAGGAAAAGAGAAACCTTTAAAGACGTTCCCTGCCGTCCGTTGCAACGTCCAACCCATCTGTTCAATAGACGCAATCGATAATGTTTTCTTTTTACAATACACTTTGCTCGTGGTGGTTTTCTTCGCTCATGGGTGAGGTAAGAAAAAATGGGAAAAAGTGGAGAAATCTCCGCTCTATTTGATACCGCCAAGTATGTTCTGAATAAGCGGTGAACTTGTGAGCAATTTTCTCGGCTGGGGAGGGGAGTGAAGGGGTCACGCTGTGGGGGGGGGGGGGGAGATAATGAGCTTACTTATAATTTCATTACAATTTGCTCGTGCTTCGTAACCAGCTATTACTGTAAACGGTCACAGCTCGTTTTGTTCGCCGGATTGGGGCGATGCGGTGCGCAGCAGCAGCAGCAGAACCACCGTCAATTCTATCGTTCCACGCGGGTGGGGTGAGGGAGGTGGTGGAAAGTTTATAGCACTTCCATAATGCGGCTGCATTGGGCGTGGGAAGGCGAATCGGTGAAAACTCGGATACGACCGCAACCAGTCTCGGAAACTGGCAACCCGATCGAGCGGGGCTCGGTTCGTATTGCAAAGCGCCATACACACGGTGTATGTACTTCGGTTGCTCACGTGCTCGTTGTAGTTACCTCAGAAGTGGCTTTTCGGACTAAGGGCCCGTGCATGATATCACTCTCGATCCATCGTATCGATGGGTGTGCATCGGGAGGGGGAGTGGAGGGGGAAGGGTGTGGTGTGCGTGATAAAATGGGTTTCTCCCGTTTCACTGACCGCACCCACACGACGAACCGGCCGCGCGAGTGTGAAGCACCGGGCGCCTCCATGTTGCTGGCACGGGTGCCAATTTAAAACAATTCTCATCCTCTCCGGCACGGGCAGGTACACGCTTCGGTGCCACGGGGAGGAAATTATTACCTGGGGAATTAATTATACGCACTAGAGTGAGAATATTGATTTTTTTTTCCCCACTAGGAGAGGTATCGATTCTTGCTGTCGATTATTACAAACTACTGGGCGTCTCCATGGCACCACGTGGCTGATTAGGTCCTTGAGGGAGAAAGGTGGTCTGCACATTGTAAAATCAATTTTACAGCAGGACTCCATCAATATTTTAGACTTTATGAAAATATTGGATGAATTTTTTTTTTAATTTTATTTTATTATTATTTAAGTTTTTAATAGAATAAAGTTTTAAATAAAAATAAAATAGAAATTTAAATATTTTTTATTTTTGATTTTTTTACTAGCAAATAATTTAACTGTGTGAAATGAAATAAACAAGCTTTTGGTTTTATTTTATTCCGTTTCACAGAAAAATAAGTCGATGTTTTTTTGTTAAACTCTCACAAGCGATTGAAATAATCATAAACGAACTATGTGTCCATCTTAGTCTTAAAGCATCCCTGTGTGAGGAAAAACACGTTCGTGCAAGCAAAGTATTTCTCGTCCCTAGTCGCCGCCGATGATCAAACAGAAGGTTTAAATTAATGTTTTCTCAGGGTCACCGTGTCCCACTACCCTCGCTCCCTATCCGCCCCTCACCGCGCTCGCGCAAGACTTCTTTGTACGCTTCGCCTCGCCGCTGATGGAGTTGTCCTAGATAACGCACTACCGCCTTCACCCGGTAGTTTGCCATCGGTCATAAAATATGCAAAACAATTTCCCGCACTTGACCAGCTGCTTCGAGTCGAGCAGGAGAATGGGTGAGGCGTGGCGCATCGAGGGAGGGGTAGGATACTATTCATCTTGGATCTGTTTGCAGTGTTCCCTTCAGCCTTCCCCACCCACCTGCCACACACTTCGTACCGTTCGCCGCTTTTGTGCTTTATTTGTTTGCTTGCTTTTTCAAACCTGGCAACAGAAAATGATCAGATCGAAACAAAAAATACTTCAAAAGCTCGAGCCTGCTCTTGCCTGCAGCCAAGAGCTTCAGTTATTGCTAAGGGTTTCGCTTTATTCGTCTTTTTTGTTGCTTGCTGATCCCGTTGAGACACTCGAGATTTCATTGTATATTGAAAACATAGTGTTTATCGAAAGTAAGACGCATTGAAATGGATTTAAGAAATTATATGAAATCTCGAAAAATTAGAAGAAAGGTATTTTTGAAAACACTTGTCATCGTAAAATCGTAAAAAGCAGACTTTCTCCGAGATTGTCCATGGACCAGGATCTATACGACAAATAATACAACGATGTGAAATTATAATGTAAAAAAAAAATTTCACGTATTTAATGAACAACAAGAATTGCGTATTGCTTTGTGTTAAACATTAGGAATGAATTTCAGAATACATTCAAATGAGATATGAATGAATTACAATGGACCAAACCAGTCAATATAATCACCTTGAGAGCTTTTTTTTAAAAAAAACTATTGTTTTACAACACTCGTCTCTTTTCATAATCCGTGATTTTTTAATCCGGTTCAAAGGACCAAATTGTAGAATCATCTCAACACTCATCCTTCTTGAGTGAAATTTCTACATTCGGTGCTGCTCGATGTTGCTCCTGAGTCAAGAAAGGTTCTGCTTCAGCTTTCAAAAATAATTCTTTTTCGTCCTTCAGACTATGACACTGGTTTTGAGCGTTTGACTTGACCTTCCGCCCTTTCTCACTTGCCAATCTTGTTGAAATTTTCAACAAGCACACCGAAAGTGTCCTTCTTTGTTGGTCACAATTCGTTGCAAACTGTGTTTCCTTTACAATCTTACCCAGAAGCAGCAAAACTTTCTTACAAAAAGGAACGTGGAGACAAAGAAAAAAACAACCAAAAAACAAATTAATGCAAATGCTCTCATTTGGCTTTGACCGTGTGCTGTAATGAATAGTGTCACTGTTGAGACTCTCGTTCGCAACGGTCCCTTCTGAGAAAAACAACCAACAGCGCCATTTTATCGCTATCGACGCGAAACATTGCCGATTTCGGTGGGCCACGTTGGAACGTTACTGGTCACGATTTACGCTTATCATTTCCTATCCATCTCGCTCAACAGATGGACGAACCCTTTTTGATATGTTTTTGAGCTAAAAAAAAAATTCATATAAAATAAACCTCCACAAGCTTTCCCAGCGCGACGTTTCGATCTGCTGGGCGGAGGAAACTTCCCAGCAGACGCGACGCGATGGAAGCGATAAAATTGTGGAGATGATTGTCAGTTCATATTTTAATGCCTTGCGCCTTTGCCGCCGCCGGGTAAACGATCTTCGCTGGAAGAAAGCAAACAACAGCGGCAAGAAGGGAGAGAGAAAAACAAGCGAAACGAAAAATGCAAAAACGACATGGAAATAAATAATATCCTGCACGACGAGCCTCGCAGCAATCGTGACGAGGCCCCACGGGAGGGAGGAAAGGAAAAGCAGCCTCCAAAGGCAACCCCAAAGCGAAGGCAAAGTTTTCTAGCCGCGACAGTACACAAAAAAAAAATAAACAAAAAAATCCAGCAGCATATTACTTCGAGCTTGCTGAATTTTCTTTCGTGTTTTTGTCACTTCCTTCTCGTCGTTTCGCATCTTTTTTTTTTGTTTTTTTTTTGGTCGACTTTTCGATTCGGCCCTGCTAAAGCCGTCCTGGCCACAGCTGGTGGTGCCGTTCCGCTGGATAAAATGGCTTGTCGCCATCTTGAATCCGAAGCCACTCACCTTCCTCGTCCAGCAGGATGTTGTCCGGTTTGATGTCCCTGCAGCAGGAGGAGAAAGAAAAGAAAAAGCAACACGTTACGAAACACGCACAAAGCAAACCCTCCAATTTTATGGTGCCGTGAAGTTGCTGTCGAAATAAATTGTAAAATAAAACATTCCGCATTCATTTTCACGCACCGATATTCGATTTCTAATTTTGGAGTGGAAACTTGTGACACACCTTTGCGTAATATTTTTTTCCTCCCCTCCGCTCGGAAGTTTATTAAACCCCTTTTCGCTGACATGAAAAGGGTTTTTAGGGCCTTCCCCATCCCCGTTTTTTGTACGAGCACACGTTTCGCAAGAAGGTGAAAAGTGAAAAATTTAAACACGAAGTAATTATTTAACCCGAAATGTCAATAACACCAAAAAAAAAAAAATTGCTACCCACTTCCGTGACTCATCAACTTCCGACTCCGTCCGCCCGAAAGGATACGGCGAGTGTGTTTGTGTGTGTGTGTGTGTGTGTGTGTGCTCTATTTGTTTATTGTATCACTTCGCGTGTTTCTGGCGCTCCGTTCGGGAGGGTTTGCGCCAGAGAAGCAGCTTTCCACCGACACGCTCCATCAGCAGACAGGAAAAGTTTTTTAATTGGTATGCTCACCCTCTTCGGCGTGTGCCGGCGAGTGGAACGGTGGTAACCCCTTTTTCTCCGGGGACCGTTGTACAAGAAAAAATACGCCAACTCAGCATTTGCACCAGCTCCTTCCTAATGCACGAAGCTGTTGGTGGGAAGGGCAGCGGCAGGAGATGACGGGTTTTTATTTTATTTTTATTTTAAAGCCTAACATCCTACCGCACCCCACGTGCGCCGAAAGCTGGGCTAACTGTTTTATAAGCGTGTCGTTTTTTTTTTTTATTTTATTGGAACGTGTCGTTGCTGCCTACGTTCATACGAGTTTGTATGTATAAAATTACCGCCGAAAAGTACGTGCTAATTGGATGATTGATTTGCGCAACGAAGGTGAGACCGTTCCCGGTGGGGAAGGAAGGGGCTCAAGGGATGGTGAAAGCTTTCTAATCGCTCCCGGCGTTCGGCTGGTGTTAAGCCTTTTGGTTCAACTTTTAAACCGACACGTGCCGCCGGGAGGGGTTTGGGAAAATTGGCGTAAACATTTTTATTTGCAATTTGTTTTCGAATATCGATAATTGTGACCTTTTTTTAATTGAGCTCAACGATACTCATGTTTTTTTTGCTGTTTTCTGTTGTTTCTGCTAAAACTGTTCACAATTTATCTACTATGAAGAATCAAATGATCCGAAATGACTTATAAACTTTTTTGTGTATTTATTGAAAAATATTTGAAATCAAAAATTTATTTAAAAATATTTGAAAAATATTTGAACCTTCAATTTAAAATTTGAATTATTTTTAATGTTCCTATCATAGCTGATTTTTTTTATAAATTATGAAGAGGCTTTTAGCATTTTTTTAACCATTGAATATTTAAACATTGTCATTTTTAAACCATTTATTTTGAATAAGCAGCTAAAATTGCTTGTAAATTTTGTTTTTTAAACAACTGCATTGTGATTAATTTTAATTTGACCGACTCGTTCTTAGAATTTACTTTCAAATATTTTCGAAGAAAAACATCAACTTGCGCGCATTTACCTCTCCCCCTCCCTTGCCCTTCGTTTCGATTTTTACCGGCACGAAACCTTCGACGGAAGTGATTTAAAATGTATTTGTCCATCAGCGATGACATCCGGTACAGGCTTGTTTTTCTTCGCCGGGTGGGCATTGTGCGGGGTTTCTAAATGAAAGCAGGAAGGCTCCTACCGGAAAAGATCCGGAAAGGATTCTTTTTCTCCTCTCCCGCCTCCCCCACCTCCCTCTCACCCTTCCCGTCGAGCATTTCGTGCATTTTCTGCCGAAATTAAAATCTCATAACTCCCCGCGGACGGCCAACGGGAGCGGTGTGTTGGCGGAATGTAGACTCGCGTCCGGTTTCTTAATTATTTTCGCCACTGCCCGTGACGACGTTGGTTCCGTGCGCACGTTGCGGCGTGGAATCATTCGCACGCTTCGGTTTCCCGAAAATAGTAAAAAAAAGGATAATGGAGGCGCCCGGTGGCTGGTAAAATTATGGAGCCGCACACGCAGCCGTACGTGCGATTCGGGTTGCGTGCGATGATACGTACTAATGGTGGTGATTGTTAAGGGAGAAGCGAGTGAGGGATAGCTCGGTTTCGTATCGTAAAACTGCTGCAATTTGCGGCACGTTGCGTCAAAAACCGGGCGGTGAGGCAAATGGAATGTGATGAGAAAAGTTTCGCCGAAAACCGCCACCACATGCATGATGGGGTTTTGAGGGAAAGTGAGAAGGGGGGTGGGCGCGCCACACCGAGAAACGTTCCCCGCCCCCTCCCCTCCCTCCCTGGCGATTGATGATGGTACGGTGGCACGGCGAGGCGCCTACTGTATTTATATGTAAATCTGATTAAATCATTCTCCAACCGTCTTCCGGTGGGGTGGTGGAAAACACGGGCAAAAGGGCTCCAGGGCACCAAGCCGAGACCGATATTCTGTTAGCGCCCTTCTCATCAGCGTGTGATAATGATACGGATGACAAGCGCGCCATTGATTGTGTGCGTGTTTCGCTGGGAAAGCTACGAAGCGAATTTCGTTCCCATTTTGGTTATTTCTTGTTTTTTTTTTTCTGCCATTGCAAATCATCTGAATCATGCCGAGAAGCTGGAGCGGAGCCAATTTTCGCGAATACGTGGCTCAGGATAGAGGCAACAGAAGAGAGCGACCGAAACCGCGCGGGAAGAAAATTATGAATGAGAAAATATCGCTGGCTCGAATTGTTTTCGCCCAATCAAAATAGATCACTGCGGTGATGTGTTATGGTGCCAACAAGCGAGTGTGTGTGTGTGTGTGTGTGTGCGCGCGCAATTTTCACCTTCATCGTGTCAGTCTGCGAACCGAGAAGGGTGGGAGGATTGGGGTTCGTTGTTGCCGATTACATCGGTTTGACTCCACCCGTCTTAGAACGCTTGCTTGGCTGGTTTCGCTCGACGCTTGTTCAAACAGAATCGAATCAACTCGATGGCTGCTTCCCATCGCACTCTCCCTTCTGCCACCGGTTTGATTGGAATTCAATCATGGGGTACGTGCCTTCGCGGTGGCACCGACCGACGCATGCGGGCGGTTTTTGGGCGCCGTGATTGATGAAGTGGTGTGAAATGCAAAAAATAAAAGGGAAAGGAAAAGTAAACGACGCAGGTAAACAATCGTACCGATGCTTCTGACATCGCTTTACACGAACGGTTGTGCTCAAGGAATAATGGTTTTTTTTATTTTCCCTCATTCATTTAAACCACACGCTTGCAGGTGGTTTGGATTCCGATGCGAGTTTTCACACACGTACATCAGTCAGATGGAGGATTAATTATGTGTTGGAAAACACGCGCGAACTCGAAACAAAAATTTACAGACTGATCTATTCCGAGCACAAAAAATCGATATTTTAAGACATTCACGAAGCGACAATTAGTTACAAACCTTGCAAAACAAATGTGTTCTCGCTGTCTCACGGTGTTAAACATTATACGGTTTAAAAGATATTTTCCTCTCGCTTATTGGACTGTCAATTATGATACAAGAAAAGGAATGATATGTTAAAAAATTTTGTTTAATTCTACAAAAACTGGAAATATGTTGTACCTCTCCTAGTTCTCCTTCTTTAATCTGGATTTTGTTTTCAGCCCATATTAAGAACGAATCACCCTTGCGTTGAATTTTCTATTGCTCAAAAGCAAGCTTTAAGAGCCTAGTAAAACTTCAAAGACGCCGCAGTATTTTCAGATTTTTTTTTGGTTCTACTATAATTTGGTATGATTTTAGAACAAAATAGCACGAAAATTCCATTGTACACTGGAAAATAAATATAGTGAACACTAAAAGATGATTGAAGCGCTTGCCATTTTTCAACCGATCTGTCCACCACCAAACCACTGTGTGAGTCAATTTGACAGCAGGTGTCAAGGAATCAAAACAAATCGCAAACCACCGCGGACGTTAGTAAATTCCGAGCCACTACGATGCGAAACACGCAAAAAGTATTTGGAAAAGCATGAAAAAGCGGTGTGATGGGTGGAAAAAATGAATAGAAATCGTTTGAGAGCGTGTTAAAAAAGCAAAAAATACATTTGAAAGTGTGTAAAATCGTCCGGGAAACCCTTTAAACCTCGCTCGTTAGCGCTACGGATGAGGCAAAAGGGGACTGCTTCTTAAAGCGAATCGTGAGCACATGCTCAAAGCCGCTTGCCCGTGGAAGAAACGTGTCCCGCGTCAGTCAACGGCGCCGGAAGTGTGCGTGCGTGCGGTTAAGCTGCTTACGGGCGGACGCAAAGCAACGTCAACAAACCAGCCGTGGTGACGTGTCGCTATTTATGGCATCATTTGTGTATGGCCGCACCGCCCGCAGGCACCTGTGCGATACAAGGGCAGGAAGAAACGTTCAACGTCAACCCGGTCGCATTCGCAACGCCACTCCTGCTATTCATTAAAACAGCACAAAAATGGGGAACAGCCGCTTGCGGTGGGAGGAGACGGCGTGGAGCCACCGGTGAAATCAATTACGATTGTGCCCGGTGTCACACATTGTGTAGCGTTTCTTTCGGTCGTCGTTACCGATGCTATTATGCTACCCGGAAGCTACCGAGCGGATGGATTTGTGATGGATACGTCGGCAACAAAGGAACCCCTGCGCCGAGCGCTTGTAAGACGCTATCGCTAATGGTGGCTGGCGGTGGAAGATTTGTAGCTTCCCAACCCACACCTCCCCTCCCCCCCGGACATGCTGGGAGACAAACGAGGGCAAAGTTGAACAACGTGAGATGAGCAACCGTACCGTGTACGGGGCCGCGTGAAATGTGACCGACATGACAAAAGCATGTGTCGATCCAATTTCTCAAACCCCACCGTGACCGAACCTCTCCCCCCCCCCCCCCCCCCCCGCTCCCCCAAGGAGCTACCGGGGAGATTATGTCGGAGGGCACGCAAAAAAGGACACACTCCCGTGTCGCTTTGGCCGTGGTACACTACCCGCAATCAGGTAAGCCCTCGTCCCGCTCGAGTAGGTTAACACAAACACACACACACACACACATACAGCCCACGCGTCCCAGGACGCACTCGGGAGGCTTCCTGCGGCGAACATCCTTCCGAGCGAACGTTTTCGGTTTTTGTGGCTGGTGCGGTGAGCTGGAAACAGCTCGTCATACGCACACACCCAAAGCACACATACAAAAGCCGAGCACACCTAATGCCCACCAGTTATGAGCAATCGACAATGCGATTACTACATGCGCTCGGTTTCGCCAGGGAACCCTTTCCCCTTTGCGAAACCCTTCGTGTTTCAATCAATCTCGAGCACGGGGTGGACATATTCAATTGATTTACGCACACTTGAAAAGAAGGACTGGGAAGGTGGGGGAGGTGGTGGGGAAGGGGCAACAATGCGGCCTCCGACGGACCGGCGTGTAATCGCATCATAATGGCGGCACGTCGTCGCCATCACCCGACGGACGGGACGGGGGCGGCTGGTGCGGGGAGTAATCTTCGGTTTAGAAAGCAAGTCTGCGGTGGTTTCACGTTGTTGCTTCCCTTGCTCGAGCAGCCCGGCTCGGTTCGATTCAGGACCAAATTTCAAAGTCGATTGACCTCTTCTCGTTACACTTTATGGCGAATCGGAAACCCGAAGGCATTAGCTGCACTGCTCCACGGTTGGGTTTTACGATTTTCAACTGAAAGCAGTTCAATTGACTTTCGGCTTTCGGGCGTCCGCTTTCGACGTCAAGACGTCGGTTTTGAAACGCAAAAAAAATACAGCGGGAGATGGACGTGATTTAGCACTGAGGCGACATTTGGAGCAGCTGTCGCATCATCTTCCGGTTCGTTCTTCAGCGTTGCCTTGATTGTGGAGAATCAAGTCAACAAGTCCGCTCGACGTCCCGAGATGGAACAGCTCTCTTCCAAGTACAGACACCTCACTGGGTGAGGAAACTAACATCATCCCGAAAGATCTTCGTCGGAGAAGTGTCCTCGGTATTTTTGTGGAAAAATCTCCATTAGGTTAAAAGAAACTTTTACTACTGCTGAGAGCACAGACTTCAGGTGTCTTCAACAAGGCAACCGAAGATTTCAACAGATTAAGACGCGACGCTTTTGATAGTCTACATTTAGTCTTAGCGCTATAAACCCATCAAGTCCGAGAAGACCGTTTAGAGCAAAGGCTATTTTATTCTAAACTCCTGAAGATTGTTGAGGAGCTCAATGTTTGATAAGGCGTTATGTGGGGTCTCTTCATCCTGTGGAGTTTTCGGTCATGAAAAGGCGGATCTACTGTCTCAAAGCGGGTCGGTTTCGATTGGCAGAACACCTGGGGAGTTTGTGTATTTGGAAGGCACCGATGAAGATACGTGGCATTAGATTTTGCGATGTGAACTACCTTTTATGATGTAGAATTTCAGATCGGAAAACAAATTAGATCTTCGATTCGTGATTAACTAAACAAGCAGGAGCCTTAGGTTAAGGGTGAGGTGGTTAAGGTTAAACTTCGCTAGTAACAATGGCCTTTATCCTTTAACTTCAATTGGGTTCAATGTTCAACATCGTCCATTTTAACCGAATAGCTCCAAAATATGTTCATTTAACTGAGAAGAAATGCGCCGAGACCAAAACTGTCGGTTCGATACTAATAACAAACCTCATATGCCCGCGAAATATGCTCTACGTCACTCCACTTCTCTAAAAATACACCCGGTAGTATATTTTAGTGACAAATGTCATTCATACGCGTCATAAAATGAAGGGCCGGCTCCACGCGAGATCGCAACATTTAACTTTCTGTCTTTTTGACGCGAATCGTAAAGTAAGACGGGCGGGTTTTGGGTTTTATTGTGCCGTTTTGAAAGTTGTATAGTAGTTATAAAAATAAAATAAAATCACACACACTCACATAAATAATCGTTGCAGGGTTTCGATGAGGGGCGCAAATATTTTTTATTACATACACGTACCGGAAAAAAAAATCTCACACATTTTTTACTGTACGCAATAAAATAAAGGAAGAAAGGCTACGTGTATCGTGGAGGAATGGAAAAAAGGGCATGCTGGGCAGCTGGCGAATAATACGTGCCAAATGAAATATTCATAAAAAAGGCTCGGTAAATACGGCGACGGAAGCGAAGCGTTTTCATTTATGTGCCCAAGTCGATTATCCTTCTAGTTCCTTGCGAGTGTGCCTGTATGTATGTGTGTGTGAGCGCTTTGTTTTCCTTGACTTTCAATTCCGACCGCTTTGCTTCCTCCTGCCACACGTGATGTTTGGGCAGGCAAGCGAGAAAAAAAAACCATTGAATATGATTCAATTTGTAATGAAAAATGTAGTATGTCAACATTAGGGCACGAATGCCGGGGAAGGATTACGGTCTACCGGAGTCAGTGGGAAAGGCGACGAACACACGGTGGGATAAGGAAAGGGAAGGGAAGTTTAAATAAATTGAAATCGAAATTAAATGATACGCGCGAACGGCAAATGTATGCGTGAAGTTTAAACGAGTCGCGCAAAGCTCTTTAACGCAATTGTTTTCTTCCCGTTCGCGCTGGAAATTATGAAGTGTGCGCTGTATAGATGTTTTCATGAGGTAATTTTTTTTAAATTGGCCTTTTTAACCTTTTGAAATCAATCCAGCATGTAAGAAACTATCTAAAATCTTTTTTTAAAATGCATTTTAAATAAACACAAACTAATTATGGGATTTTTTCGTCTTGATGGCCAACGTATAAAGTATTTAAATAGAAAAATAAGTGATAAATACATTACATAATTTGGGAAGGAGAAAAAAAATAAGTCGGCGGTAAAGCAACTAGTACCGTGGAATTGAATGATTTTTCTACATTTTTCATCCCAAATTTACCCGCACGGCAAACTTACCTGTGCACGACTCGCTGCTTCTGCAGGTAATCCAGCGCCGAACCGAGCTCACAAACCAGCAGCCCCACGCCAGCCTCGGAAAATTCCACCTGTCGGATGACGGCACCCGAGGGAGAGCGAAAAAAAAACTACCGGTCAGCAAATGCAGTTCCGTTTTTCCGTCGTCCTTTTCTCTACCCGGTCTTACCTGGTGCTGCAAGTGATACCGTAAGTCGCCGCCGGCCAGCAAATCGCAAACCATGAACAAATCCTCCTCGTCTGGTCCGGGTTTTGATGAATGCGTGCGGAAAGGGGAACTGCATTAGTGTTGGGAAAAACACATTTTCACATCGCCATGTTTCGCCTCCCCACCCAACCGGAGCGATTTATTAGTTCCATGCCGACAACGGACCAGGGGGAGGGGAGGGGGGGGGGGGGTTTAAACGCGTTTCGCCTTCCCCCAGCACAATGGGTGAACGTAATGCACGGCAGCATGAACACGGAACGGCCAACTACGTTTCGATGTATTTTCTGTTTTTTTTTTTTCTTTGGTTTCGTATTATGTGGTGCAGAATGAAAACCGAATGGTGCTATAAAAAAGCGAGAAAAAAACAGAACATCGTTCGACTCTCCGGTTGATAATCGTATTTGTCTCGCGTGGACTACTGCATTACATTGCAGAAAAAGATACACTAAATACAGCGGTTTCAAAGGATTTTAGCCACGATGCATCTAAACGGGATTTTATTTTGAGTCGCTTTATACGAGTTTGGGCTAACGGCAGTGGTATTTGAAATTTTGTATTTTAATAATAGCTCTAATATTCAACATCGTTTTCTGTATTGGTACCACCTTCCGGAAGTTATATTTTGAATTGTTTATCGAGTCTAAATTCTTTGTTTGGAGCATTTTCAATTTTTAGTATTTTTGTTGCATTTTTTACCTTTTATTATATTAAACGAAAAGCTCAAAAACCTGTTTAACAATAAAAAAAAAAAGTAGCAGAAAAATGCGCGATAAGAACGCATTTAATCACTAAGTCTAATTTTCGAAAATTGTTTGCAAAATGGCTTTAAGGAATTATCTGACCGACAACCCCTGCTTTCGAACACGTTCGTTTTGGAACTTCGAAAGTTTGGTGATGAGCAGGTGGCGATAAGGAGAAACGTCACCAGATCTTTCCCTCTCCCCGTCACTGACAGGTGCTTGGGAGAGAGAGTGACAATGATCCTCTGCAGTTGGAACGCAAAATCGGCATCTGATCGATCGATCTCTTCATGCTTTAATTTTATTTTATAAAAAAAAACTGGTTTCTTATCTAACCCTGTCATTAGGCCCATAAACACCCCTGAGTGAAGAAGGCTGCTACAAAATGTAAATGCGAGTTTTCACTAAACTTCCAAGCTCTATTATGCAAAACGCTATCGTCGTAAGCGTTCACTGCAGACATTAATGCTGTTATTAGACGAGGATGGTTGTCAGATGGTTTTGGATATTTTCTGCCAAATCGCGTTTGACAGAAAATATCCA
>KI915047.1:5236437-5281482 GCA_000473445.2 Anopheles farauti | reverse complement strand
AGTTAGAAAGAGAACGTGCATGGTTGAAGCGAAATAGACCTACATTTCATACGAACCAAACACGAACACTTTTTTACTTTCTTACACACACTCTCATGTTTTCTTCTCCTCCCCTCGTTTCAGCTATCCGCAACATACCCCTCGCCAACAAACTAGCTGTCAATTGTTTGCCGGGTAGTGTTCTTGGTGATATAACGCATGAAACATTCTTTAATTGACCTGGGAAGGGGTCGATGTCACCGTTGTTGATCGAACTTTTTGACTTTAAACTTACAAACCCTGCTGAATAACCTGTAAAAACATTTATTTTGAGCATTATTTACATTTCTCTGCCCTGTCGCACGGCACACGGTTCGCGTGCGGCACTTCCGGATTACTAATTCGGTCGAACCGTAGAGCAATACAGACGGCATGCGTAAACTGTAAGCTCGTTCGGTACCCGGAAGCCAAATAAATAAACAGCGCATTAAAATTCGAAGCACCCGCGATGACAGCGCGCAGAAAAGAAACAAATTCGGTGTCAATCCGCTGCTCGGCTGGTATAAACGCCTACTACGCTTTGATGGCGCTCGGCTGTGTGTGTAAACAGCTAGCGAATGGCGTGAGCAAGCAGTAAAAGTGACAGTAAACTGGCCGTCGGCGGCGGTTGGAAGCGAAACCGAATCGGAAGCGTTAAAAATTCGACAATTCGACTGGAGGAAAAAAAAATCACGGGAAACAAAATCGGCTGCATTAGCGGGGCATTCAATAAATCCTTTCCGATTGGATAATCATTGATGGAGCCACCGTGGCGCGAAGCTTTCACGCTCTTCCACGTCTCTGAGGCGAACCCTGCTCCCGGCGTTCCCTGCGTTAGTGCCTCAAAATAACGAACCATCTGCGGAGGCGGCAAGTGAAGGTAGTTCGCTGGGTGTACGCATACAGAGGCTTGAGCGCGGCGTGAAAAATTAGATCACACAAAAAAGCACTCCCTGCTCGTGCCATAAAAGCGAACGAACCCAGCGTGAGACAAAAGAATTTGCAGTCGGCATGAGGCTGAGTGATGCATTGTACGATGAGACCATCAGGGCGGCTGAGCGAGCGGAATATAAATAAATCACACTCACACTTACACACACCGATGCTTTCTGCGTGTCGGATAAGCAACGCCGGCTCACCTAAAGCACTTTTCGGTGTTTTCTCATACTTAGCGGCTCAATATCTCCCACAGGCGTACTCGCCGTGCGAATGGCAGGAGCGGGGAAAGAAAAACGCCATTCGGTAAGCACGTGTGAACGGAACAGGAGCGAGCAAAAAGAGGATAAAAATTACGCAAGTTGTCATCGAGTTATTTTTTGCGACGAATAATACGAAGCACTGGCATGTGAGAAAATAAACTTCAATCAATTTTTCCAGCTTCACGTGCCAGCAAAAAAAGTTGCCCATTAATGACCACAGCTAGTTTAATTAAGGTCAATAATAAACTGAGAAATTCAGTCTGAAAAAAACCAGTACTGAGTTTTTTCTTCTTCTGAGATCTTTTAGTTTGCCTTCGCTCACACATTTATTCCATATGAGATGTTCAAAATCGCTTTAATAAGGCTTTGAAACATCATTTAACAAGATAGCCTTTGAGAGAATATTTTTCCATTTCTATCCCCAACGGAACTGCGCTGCTGGTATTTTTCCCTAATTTTTCATGCTTCGCACGAAACTCACACTGAACTTTTCCGCTAGGTTACGATAGCGAATCATTTTTACGAGAATTTAACACTTGTAAAGCATGAGATATGTATGCATTTGTTTAAAAATATCATTTAAAACCTCACTGAATCGTTTTAATTTTACTCTATTATACTTTACATTTATGCGTTAATTTAAGAGAAAATATTCAAAATAAAATTGGCTGTACCCGTTTTTCATTGCCATCACTGTATCCAGCGTCGTATAGCGTCTCAATCAATCCCACAATGGTGAACAATCATGGGCGAATTCAATTAGCCTCGATCAAGCTTCCCCTTCGATGGCGACACGAAGTTGTCCGGGTGCGTTTAGTTGCTGCTCGTTCGGTGACGGTCGCGTGCGAAACTTTCGCAATTGCTAGTAACGTTTACTTTGCCGGCTGCCCTTCACCCGGAGGCTCCAGTGCTGCAGGTGTTGATGGGTAAACATTTCAGCAAGATCTGTTCCCCCGTCTTGCCTGGCACGGTTCCGTTCCGTTGTCTCCGCTGGTACAATAGAACCGCAGGCCCGAGAAAACAAGAAGAACGTGCAAGTTATGGCAGCTGGCTCACCCGCAAAACCCATGTCCATCAGCATCCATTAAAGATCCCTGATGCCTGAGACAGAATGTACCTATTAGTGTACAATAGCGGGAGGGAAGCGAGGAACTGCACGCCAAACTCGGGCACTTTAGTTTGCTTAATTTGATTTAGAGTGGGCCCTGGGTTTAGAGGACGCAGTCGAAAGGGATAGAGATGCGCTTCACAGAAAAGTACCGAAGCCTAGAGATATGCATAGCTATTGTTATTGTTTAACGGAAAGCGAACTACGTGCATAGAACCACATTTTCCAGAAGAAGCACATCTTCCCGAAAGTAGGAATTTAATGAGAAGATAGCATAGGTACCTTGTCACAGTTTTTGAAGCAACTGAAGCTTTCGTAGGATCCAAATGGAGGTTAAATATAGGGATATTATTATAGGTGTTGTAAAAACCATAAGGATGTTGTTGGTCGTAAAATGAATTTTGTTTTCATATTTTTTAAAGAGCACATTACACTATGTACATGCTGAAAGAATGCCTCATACTTCAAGCAGTGTAAGCAATATGGTCTAAAAATGGTGAGACCGTTTCAAAAATGCTTATAAATTCGTCAAACGCCATTTCATACGTTTTTTCCCTATCTTGAAGAGCGTCACCTAGCTGTCCGATGCATTCCGGAGCTAGGGCAAGCAGCGATGGACGAAATTTTATGGTAAGACCCCACTTTGCCGGACCCCTCACAAATCTAATGGGACCTGTCAGCGGCAGAACGCGCCGAGTATGGGCCGTTGAGCGCAAAACGCAATAAAGCCCAAAAATTCATGGAATTCGTAAGTGTGTTTCAATCCCCTTCGGTGGTCGCTCGTACGACGATTGTCATGCAAACTCGATCGGTGCTGGCAGAGGCTGGTGGTCTGATGGGGAGATTGAACGAAAGTTGCCATTATGATTTTTTTCATTTTTTGTATTTCGAATTTCTGCTTCCCAGTGCAACGAGCCAGGCCTGTCGCAATAAAAGCGTCGTCTAGCAGCATTATCCAACACCTTTCGGTGGAAGCATGTGTCAAACGCCATTACATGGAGCCGTGCTGCAAATGCCCATGCCGGTAAAGCTAGATGACAATAACGAAAAAAAAGAAAAAAAAGAATGCATACTCGCTGTAAGGTTTACGAGACGGGGAAATATACAAGTGTACGTATTTGTACGGCAGAAGTGAACACTGCTTTTTTTTGTGCGACGATTTTCGATCCCGACCCGCTTGAGATTGTGCGGAAGAGAAGTTTACACACACTCGCACACACATCCATACACAAAAAACAGAGAGAGGGGAAAAAAGCATTGAAGCTGGCAGTAAACCGAGCGTATGAAGCTCGCAAACCGTTCCCCGATTGGGTACGTGATTGGGATGTGTGTGCAAAAGGAAAGCAAAAAAGGAACGGGTTCGCCTTAGAAATCGACGTGTGCGTTTGTGTGGATGCACGAGCAGGCCGGAAGAACAAAATAAGCGTCGGTACAGTGCCGATTGGCTTCGTTCTCCGTACGGTCCGCTTCCCCGCAGCGCCGTCGAAAAGTGGAAAATAAAAACGTGCAAATGGAAAAATGAAAGCTTGAGTGAGCGTTCTTTTTTTTTTGGATTCACCAGATGAAACAAACACGTGCACGAAGTTTCGCAGGGAAAAACCCCGGAAGTTTCAACGGTGCCACGTTCCCTTGGATTGCAAATGCCACAACATGCCCGCCCGAAATCACCCTTCTGTTTGGACGATCACCATTCCCGTTCAACTAGACCGGTTTTCTCGGCAGGAAATTTCGCAACCCCGCCAGCGCTAGGCCGGCAGGAATTTCTTCATCAATCCATCCGTGTACGCTGGCTCGACGTTGGCCGCCATCCGTCAGGCGGCATGTGACGTGGGATGTGACGCCTAAAGTTATACATCACGCACGACACCGACGGGCAGCACGGGAAGCGTCACATGGCGCTTGACCGTGTGGGTGTGTGCGCCCGTCTTCTCTGCTTTCCTTCTTTGGCGGTTGTTTATTTTACTGCCTTTTTTTTGCTTTCTGCTGGTACGCTGGTAAGTTTTGCCACGTGCACGTGCCTGTGTGTGTGTGTCTGTTTTTGTGTGTTTCTTTTTTATATTGTGTTTCTGTAACGCTTCTACACTTCCTGTTCACAAAGCGAGCCCGGGATGATGAGTGAAGCTTATGACAAAATAAAAGCAAACACCTCCGCCTCCGCCTGCTTTCTCACCGCCACCCCGGTGGGATGAAGTTTTCCGCCCTCGTAGCCGACACCCACCGGGTGGTCATGGGGAAAGGGGGTTTAACATTCTGGATTGTCGCTTTTGAAAAGTGCGGACGCCAAGACGCCTTGCCAGCCATCCCGGTTGACACGATTTTCTGTGTATTTTTTTCTGTTGGTTTTGTTCACCAGATGGCTCATCCAATACGCTCTGTCTCTTTCGCGCGCGCTCTCTCTCTCTCTCTCTCTCTCTCTCTCTCTCTCTCTCTCTCTCTCTCTCTCTCTCCACTCGTCTTAGGCCTTGGTGGCATTCGTTATTTTTCCCGAAAAGCTGGCGAGCAAATATGAAATCTCTCATATAAGTTTAACGATCGGTTTAGGATGACAACGGGAAAAGCTTTTCTATCTGCGCCCGGCTTTCCACACTACCCCTTTTTTCCTTTCCGACGCAATCATATTGGTTTCGCACTAAGTGGCGCTGCGATATTGGCGCGCGCCGCATGTGGTGTCCGTGCTAATGTGCAGCGCGGCGCCCGAAACACCCGGAACGTACGAAATTGCCCATGTTTCGGGAGCCACCGGAGCCACCGGGCTGCTTCCGTCCAGGACGACGATGGATATTAAATTTGCCAGCTGGCACCGGGGCGCTGAGCGGATTTTTTGTTGATTTCTTTTCGCTACCGTTTTTTTTGGTTCCGCACTTAGGTTGAACACCTTCCGCACGCAGCACCGGGAGCTGCTAAAGAGGCCCGATGCTGGGGTTGCCTTGCGTTGGTATAGAAGCGGAAGGAGCGAGGATGTTTTGCGATGCCACGGGCACGGGTAACCGAACCACTTCTGAGCTACGGGTGGCGCCGTGAAACTGCCGATGATATCACCCAGAAAGGAAAGCGCCTGCAAACCGGCTAGGCAAATCGTAAACATGCAAATAAAATTAAATTCCACCATGCGCGGGGGCGGAGCCGATGATTGAAGTGGTGCTAAGTAGTATCTTTCACTCTCCTTTGCTTTCTCGGCACCTTTGTTCGGTTGAATGTAGTAAAAAATTAGTGAACTTCCTGCTTTCTTCACGATGCTCTAACTCGTCAGGGCTGTGTGTGGAGTTGTTCGTGGGAGAAGCTCCGGAAATGGTTTGAGAAAAACGCACCTGACTGAAAGATGAAACGAAGTAAATTCACTTGTTAAAGTATAAAAATGGAGCTGCTATTTTTTTTTCTAGCTAGCGCGGTCACAAAAACACAAATTTTGACAGGTCATTTCTCACCTGCCGATCGCGTAACCGGCGAACAACACAGCTAGAGAAATAATGATCGATTCGGTTGAACGATCGGACAAAAGCCGATAAGCCGCTTAGAAAGGAGAGCAAACTTATCGACGAAAGCTCTCTTTCTCCCTCGCACAATTATATTTGACGTTTTGATAAGCACGCGGTTGTTTATCAAACGCGTCCAAAAGCAGGGATCGTCGCCCCGATCAGCAATCAGGCCTAGAAAGGGGCTTTATCTGATGGAGTAGGTGTTTGTAAAACTATTTCATTAGGCGCAATTATGTCCTAGGCAAATGACTTTTTTATTATAAAAAAGTTAAAAATGCACAAAAAGTATTTTATTATTTACTGCAACTTTGCAAGATTACATTTTCACATTCAACAAGAAATTTTGTCGTGATGTTACGCACGGTACCCTACCGTATTCATGTTCACTTTTATTCACGCTAGAATGTTCGACATTAGACCAATTTCATCCCACCACCGTCGCGGCCGGTTGGAAAAATGATTTCGAGCGTATTTAAGGGCATTATGTTCGTGCCCTTGTTTCGTTCGCTGCTTTCGAACCGCGCCCGGGACAGTAATTACGATTCATTGCTTACTAACCCGGCCCGGGCGGCCAACCTCCCCTGCCCACCCAATCGTCCAGGCATTATTTCGTTCCGCTTCTTACGCTAGATTTATTGCCGCCCTGAAATTGAACGATTACAACTGTCTTGCTCGCCGGTTTGCTAACTCCAGCCGGCGTTTATTACTTTATTGCACCGGGCGGTACCAGCGACGGCAAAGCGTCTGTGAAGTTGTTAATTGAATGATGGTGCAGATGCCTGCTTCCGGTGCGGGCTATGGTGATGTTTGGTTTAAATTTTATTTTAATTTTTCTCGCTCTCTCTCTCTCTCTCTCTCTCTCTCTCTCTCTCTTCTCTCTGCCTCTCGTTGGGTTGTTCCGGGACGAAACTTTGCACGTTCCGTACCGTTGCTTTCCATTACGGCACGGATAATGAATCAATCCACGCGTCAATTACCGTCCGTTACCGGGCTCCGTTTGGCAGATTCGTTACGGCAATGCTTCTCAATCAATGTCGCCTGCCGGTTAGCATTAAATTTTTACATTTTCTGCACGACGGCAGGCCACGGCACGGGTAGCGAGCTGCTTGCCGCAGCAAGACTTCTACGGCGAGAAGCTACTTCGAAGGGATGAAACAAGAATGCCGATGCAACTATTGGCAACGTCAGACCGGAGCTGGCGGAGAAAAGAGTGTACAATAAAAATGTAAATTAAAATCGTTCCTATAATCATCTCGGCTCGATGTGCTGGACCGGCTCGAGGTAGATGAGGAATGATATTGAAGCCTTGCAGATTTTAAGGATATCACCCATCCCGGCCCAACCCGGGATCTGCATACATTAGAATACATTTTCATGCGCCAGTTATGCATCGCTGTGCATTTGAACCGTCCGTGCACCGAAACCCTGCCCGGTGCCAGGGAGCTCAAAGTCAAACGGACGGATCGCAACCACACTGGCGGGAAGGGGCTGCTAATGCCCGAACCGGAAAGTAAACCGACCGACTGAGTTTTGCACACACTAAACGGGATTGAGCAAGGGCAAGGGCTCAATTTCAAGTTGCAGGTAATTTCCATTTCAAAAGATCAAATCCTGCTCGGGAGAGGAAAGGCAGAGTCATCCGCCCGGCGAAAGTTTAAAATGTAGCGTCCTGGTTCGTCCCCGGCCCCGGCAAGTAAGCAGCCTCTCCCCGTCTCCCGGCTGCTGCCCACCTGGTTGCCTTTTATGCGGGCGACGGCACACATTTCCATAAATTATCATCGGCCGCAAACATCGTAACAGTTGCCTGTGTGCGCTCGGTTGGCCCTACGCCACACCTGACACCGGCCAGTTTGATCAGTTTGATCGCTCCGGCGTCTAAAATATGCACCCGTTCCGGTAAATATTTGGCCCGCACGAACATTTTAAACACCGCCTTTTTTATTATTCGCAAGCCGCACGCACTGTGAGACAAATCCGTATCAACAGGCAGGTGGAGAAATGTTTACCTAACATCTAATCTAAGTTATAATTATTTTTATTGCGAAATCATTTATTCAATTTTTATTTATTATTGCATACTTCGATAAAAGACTATATAATAATATAATAATAGTTTCATGAGTGAGGTATTTCTTTAAAAAACTTAAGTTTCCAAACAAACCATACATCTTCTCGTAATAAAATGATTCTAATTTTTCAGTCCAATTCAATCCCAAATTATGTGTGTATTTTTAATAATAAAAAGGTAATTTTTTAAATTTAACTTCCACCTGACTACCAGTTTTTCATCAATTAATGTTGTTGTTGCAGATTTCGCTCCCACTTGTTGCTAAAAAAATATGTTAGACATAAGAAAACTTAGTGCACCTGAAAAAATCATCAAAAATCGCTCGTGCTGCAGCTCGATACATATTACCCGTGCCATAACCTCAGGCCCACTGCCCGTGCACGTGCGTTTGCGATGCTTAACCATGCGAAAAGTGGTGTGCTTCTGGAGGTGGCACAATACTGCACAAGCAAAGAAAACAAACAACCCAAACAACGACCAGGCTGCTCGAATAATAGCTCTCCGTCTGCTGTTAGACATGTGAGACCGCGTCGATAACGACGAACGTCGCGATAGTGAAATGAACCTACCGGTGGAAGGTTCGGCAAATTGCTTAAATTCGAAGCGTGGGCGGTGCATTCGAAGAATCTTTAGCGTTCGCTTCCGCGATCGAAGTACTCGTAGCGCTCGTAATATGCAAACACGCATGCTGCAAGGATGAGCAAGGATGATGACTCGAGCGTGGAGGAAAAAAAATGAAGAAAACCAATCGCCGCCAGCGTAATTCATCCACTCCGAGCTGCAAGTTTTTTTCAAACAATTTTGAACAATTTTTTTAAACAATTTCCCAGTCGAAATAAAAAAAAAACAATAAAAAGCAATTATAAGGATAGTTGCGATATCAACTAGTGATTATGTTAGTCTTTTACCACACAAAACAAACATTAACAACGAATTTTGATCGTGAATTTGTGCAAACATGTAAGCAAACATTTAAAAAACTCAATTTACAGTTCACTGGCATCCTTGAGAAATGTTTTGTACAAACTGAGCTACATTATGATGGCAAAATATAATATGTGTTTCTTCTGATAATTTTAATTGCTACTACCACGAGTGTAATATAATGTATGTCGACAACGACTCCTGCTATAACTGTTGGGTGAATCAATTTGCAGCACGAGAACGTTGGTTGTCATTAAGATCGAAATTCGAAATCAATTACAATAGTAAAGTTATATCAGATGTGAAAAGCAAATTAATTTTCGTTCACTTCCACTCGGCTGCTACGGGCGGCGTCATGCGCGTGCAGCACATGAAGGCTAGCCTAGCTGTGCAGTCCCGGCGATGGAAGCATGGCAGAAGAATTGCACGCAGGCTGCTGCGGTGTGTAGGGAAATTCTAACCGCTATGAAATCCAACGCGAGCACAAAAATAACGACAATCATGCCATCAGCGGGTAGTGGACGACCGGCGGTATGTTTCCGGTTATGGTAAGGATGGAACAAAGTTTAATTAAATTCCTTCCCGGTAGTTTGCGAAGCGCGTCATCCGTCTTACGCCACGTACTCTTTC
This sequence comes from Anopheles farauti, assembly GCA_000473445.2. NCBI lineage: Eukaryota > Metazoa > Arthropoda > Insecta > Diptera > Culicidae > Anopheles > Anopheles farauti. Next base: position 5,272,059 of record KI915047.1, on the reverse strand, counting down.
GCCGGGCGTGCCTGAAGTTTGCTGCTGCGCAGCGAATACTCGTCGACCGTACGCCGAATTCATCCGCCGCCTAAGCTAATGATTTTCGTTCGCGCCGCGGTAGTGCAAGCGATATTACAATCACCGCCGAATTCACCGGTTTGATATGCCAGTTTTATTTGTCGGCTCTGGAGCATAACTATCCGGTTTATCTTTTTCTAACAAAACACAAATAATGGTTGCTTCAAAGGAATTTGTACGTAGTAGCAGCACCGAGCAACTACGTCTTGCTATAATTGAAGTACATTTGAACGATGGTTTTTTCATCCTCGGACAATTTTTCACTGCACTTGCAAACCCTCGTGACCAATAATAGTTAAAATTACGCCTAGTAAAAGTTTATTCGACATACATTACATATTGATGTCATACTTTTATTTGTAAACACTATCGCGTCAAGCTCATCTCAAGCGAGAGAGCAGGAGAGTTTATATGGATAATCTGCTCTAACAATCTGTTATAGTTAAGTATTGTTGCTTTTGCTTTTTGGGGACTGCTCAAATGACAGCGGATGCCTCCACGAACCGTTAGATCGGACAAGATCGTACCGAGACCCGATCAGGTGGCCTGCGAGAGTACAAAACGTCAAGATAATATCATTTTTTTCTGCATAAAAACATACATAAGACAAGTTTTAATGATAAAAAATTATTGAAATTAAAATTATTAACCATGCTCCAAAACTTAATTTCGACCTGTGAGACTTTTCTTGAATTCATCAGAAATTCTCGGAACACTGTTAGTCCCCACGCAAAGTAATTTTTTTTTTGTAATATCAAATAGTTCATTTCACAATAATATAATAATCACAATGCCATCCGAAAAACGATGTGAGGTTGTGTGAAAGAATATTTGAAATTATTTCTGTGAGAATTTGTTGTTCTTTGTAATCAGATTTACTTCGATTAATCCCTCAATCCAATCACTTACTTGCGACGTAAGGCGTTGTAAATAGAACTGTCAGCTGGTATTATGAATAAAAATAAGCCTTCAAAAAGGCAAATCAAACACTGTCACGGTTGTGTGGTAGTGATATTATTAATTTTTTTTCATCGCATCAATCCATCGCTTTTTCAAAAGATTCCGGCGAAGTTGGTTCCGGGGCAGAGAAAAGCGGCGATGAAAGAAAGAGCAATGGCTCTGGCAAAAAAATTGATTCGACTGTCACCATGCCGATATTTGCCACTGTGGGCTCGGAACCCGAGCGGATGGACAAATATTGGATATATGCACAATAAATCCTGCTCGACCATATGCCACGCCTGCCTGTCCAGCGGTTTAGTTGGGAGAACTTGAAAGCTGAAGATCAAACAAAACTCGACAAAAAGAGAGAGAGGGAGAGAGAGAGAGAGAGAGAGAGAGAGAGAGAGAGAGAGAGAGAGAGAGCAAAAAAAACAAACACCACCTCGAGGGCCTCCCGAGGGTTCGGGGCATGTGTTTGGCCTTAAACCAAACTCACGGTTTGCAAACGCTCATGCATTTTGTTCTTGTGTAGTTGAACGTGCGGGAATGAAAATTGAAAACGCATTTAAAATGCACAACCGCCGGAAGCTGTCGAATAAATAAACGTCGGTTGCAGAAATCCACTCGAAATTGATAAGAGTCTGGTACGGACGCTGTTGATGTTGCACGCGCAGGGGATTTCAGCACGGTTCCGCCATCGGATGTTTTCTGGCTGCTCCGACAGACTACACCGGTGTCGTTCGCTTGGAAAGCAATGCGTTGTTCACCGCAGCTCGTTGAAAAATTCTCTTACGGAAGCCGATGTGTAGTTTTTTTTATATTTTATTTGTTTTTGAATTTCATTCCATTTCACTTTTATTGATAGCACTCGGAACATGTTCTCGATTTGAATTTCTAAGTATAAGCCCGCGTGAAGGTTGAGTGCAGATGCACATTTGTACGTACGATAAGTGGATGCACGGAGGAAGGCAAGAATCAAATCGAAATCTTTGCATACTGGTCCCGAAGGTTGCCAGCGCGAGGTAAAATCCTGCCGTCTCAGGCACAGACTTGACTGCCTCGAGGGTTGTGCACAGCGCGCTGGGTTAGATAGAGTCGTGCCAGCCGCTATCGGGGAGGAGAAATCTATTAAAAATGGAAACATTTCTCTTTACTCAATTGCCCTGAGACGTGGGGAGGCGAGCTGGGCAAAAAAAAACAATCAAACATACCCTACCAGAGCAGCTGTTACAACGTCGATATTTTTGGTTCTAGATCTGATCCGCCCTGGGTACTACATCATGCCGGGCATTTGTTCGAGTCGATTGACTTATTTTGTGCGGAGCTTTGTTTGCTTGCAGAACAGCGCGAGCGACACGCTCGCTTTTTTGTAATCTGAATTTGATGTATTGTGTTGGGACTTAACTAAACTTAACTTAACTTAACTAAAATAAGATAATCGTAGGCTCGTTTCCCGGTGGCAGACGTAAACTTTAATAAGAAAATAATAAAAATAATAAAAAATAAATAATAATTCCAATTAAGCTACTTAACCTGAAAAGTGTGGTAAACAAATGATTGCGACAAAAAAAAAACACTAACAAGCAAAACAGCTTCATCGTGCCGAGATAGCCCGAGAGTGCGTTCCGGAATAATTTATGTGTTGCGGTTTCACGTTGGTGCAGAAATCGGCACCCGCACCCGGTCAGCCTGCCCATTACGCGGGAGATTTGGCTGATCAGGTCCTTCGGGGAAGCTGGTTTTAATATTTCCACGCTTGGCAGCAGTTTCCTCGTGGCGCTGCAATCGCTAAAGTGGAAAACAAACTTGCTCCCGGCGGAACCGGGAGAAGAGGCGGTGCGTGAAAATCCTCCCCAAATCAACGAATGCTGAACGGCTCCACGCACGGTGGGATGAGGGTCGGATAAAATTGCAAATACGTAGCGAATTGACATGTTTTTCTGAATTTACTCATCGCTTTGTTTATTTCACAATTGATTGTTGTCATTCTTTTTTAATTTACTTACGGTTTATTTGAAAAAAAGCTTTAATTTTACTTTTTAATGCATTCTTTACAAAGAAATATCAAGAGACACTACTTATACTGCTTCATTAGTATGACACATGAGTTCATTAACAATTTAAACAAATGTCTTATCAATATCGAAAATTCGCCTGAAGGTATGTAACCCGCAAAACACCATCGTAATTCGACGTTGTAACACGTTCACCTTACCGTTGCACTGTTGCGATGTTTTTCGTTCCCCAGCTTGCCCATTGTGCGATGGAACCTTCCGTCGTGGCACGCCGGGACGTGCGTTCTCAGGCCGCTCGAAACGGAAACAGCGGTTCATTATTGTGTAATAACTTTTCCGTTAAGGTCATTTGCGCGGCGCGGCGAAAACTCCCGCCCGGCGGAATCCTCCCGAGAGGCATAAATCATTCGCCCGAAAGTGCCGAAGATATCTGGCCGAAGCGGACAGCGCGTATCGTGTCTTTCGGCGGAATCGGACGCAAATTAAGCTCGAACAGTGGGACTTTCGGGCGAGTTACGGGAGGCAGCACCGGGAGCCAAACGGGAAAACAGCGCCGATTCGGTTCCCAATTGTGTTTGCTTGTGTGATTTCATTTTGTACTTTTCTTCTCTCTCCTTCCCTCGATCTTTCCCCCTCCCTTTCCCTCTTACTGCCACCGACATTCGCGAAAGTTTTTATTCGACCGTGCCGGGTGCACTTGAGTTAGTGCCCCGAAACCTGAGCTGGGATTGAGACGCGCCATCTTTCCCCGCTGGTTGACAGCAGCGCTGGCAGGGCTTCGGCGACTGCGGTTCCGGTTTCGGCGGCGCCGGCGACGTACTAATCAATGTGGAGAGACTCTTGCCGAACGTGAAGCGCAATAAAATCAATACGAACAGAAAGCAATCAAAAACTTCTCTCCTGATTCCGCTTTTTTTGTGTATTATTTTCTTTTCAAGGAAAATATCTCCGGTCTTTTGGAGACGAATTTTATGTTGGACCTCCAGTGAGTCCTCCAATGGCACATGCAAACCAACACCTTGACTGGGAGGCGCCCGGAAGCCGCTTTCATTTTATTCTTACCTTCCTCCACGCTCGTTAATGTCGGCGACTGGGCCTGAGCCTTCACAATAGCTGTTGAAGTGGTCCCCCCCGAGATAATGAGGATGCCCGGGACAGAAGGACAGTGTCCCTTGTGGTGTATTAGCAAACGCACGGTCGTGGTGCAGCTGTTTACAAAAGGGGATTCAAAGGCAAACGAGCCTCGCTGGAGGATCTATTTCCGTAGCGGACTAACTGCGGGACCTAAACAGCATGCAGAGAGTCTAGATGAGTCGGCGAAAGTGCTCCCGAGGCCGACGACGCTACGCGTCAAGTCCCCAAAGAACGTTCGACCACCCAAAAAAAAAAGGGTGCAGAGTTATACCCGCTTATCGAGCGTGTCGCTGGCACAAATAAAAAAAAAAAAAAAACAAGGTTATGAAGTCATCAGCCATCCTGTTGACCTCGTTCGGTTTGGGAATCGTACAACGGGGCGCTATAAATAATATCGCGCGATGTGGGTGCAGTGATCGATGCGACCAGCGGTCAATTTGGACGTATTAAACAACGGCCGAAAAGGGGAAACCACGCAGGGAGACCTCGTTAGGACCTAGCAGCAAAGAGAGCACACTATAGAATTTAACGAGCTTCAGTAACAATCGTGTCCTTCCCCGCTGGAATTCTTTCCTCCCCCGTGGCAGGCGTGAAACTGGTTCGGGTAACACGCCTTTTACGTCGTTCTCTCCGCTGATTGCCAACCGATTATCCATCCGGCATCATATCTCGATGAGTCAGCGTTGTGCGAACCTCTTTTTATTTTCTGTTTTTGTCCAATTATCACCCGTGAAGCGAACAACCGCCTGCCGTACTTTGTAGCTTGTCGAATGAAGCGCCCTCAAAGCGCAACCTCCCCAGCTGTGCCTGCGACTCCGACTGTGGTTATCAATTTCAATACTTGAAGTTCACGCGTGTGACGACACTTCCGGGGCCGACCGTTTTCCGGAAGGGATTTTTTATTTTATTTATTTTTCACTCTCACTCTCTCGCTCCCCTACAATCTTGCCGTGACAATTGCCGTGCCGGGCGCCAGCAACGATGAGGGCATGGAACATCGTCCAGGACTAATACTACGCACACTTCGCCCAGAAAGCGCACCGTCATAACGTCAGCTGACGAGCGTGACTCAGTTAGCAAGTCAAAAACAAAAAAAAAGCAAAAAGGCAGTTCATTAGTCACTCCGCCATAACATTATCGACAAGCGAGGAACGGCCAGCGAGCGAGATGAAGTGAAGATAAGGCAGTAATTTCGTCAATGTCACTTAGTGAGCTATTATCCGGCACGCGGTACGAATTGCGATGTCAAGACGACCCCGTCGCTGCTCATCCGCTCGGAAGGTAGGGAAAAAGCAGGATATAGCTTCCACAAAACGCTTGGGCGTAATGACGCTAGCCGGGAAACGAATTTGCTCCGGAAAGTGGCCGAGTAGTGTTCGGCCTAGTGGTTCTTTTGGATGAGCGATTGGCTCCACCAGAGGGCGTTCGCTCAGTGTGTGGATTTTCGAAGGCCATCGAAGTTAAGGCCATTTTGGGGCAACGTTTTGTTGTTTCAAAGACAAACGCTACATCGATATGATCGGGTTGGTAATTATAAAATCATAATTTCAATGTGTTGACAGTTCGGAATGACAGTTCAGCCTAGTACCACTTCAGTACGAAATGACAGTACCAGACAAAAAAAAAAAAACAACAAGCAGCGATAAATATTTGCAAAGAACGTTTCATAAATAAATCTAGCAGAAGACTTTACGAAATTGAAATGAAACTACATTCACTATTACTCAATTTTTAGTATACCCATAATTTTTTACCAAGAACTCTAAATTTTGACGCTTTTTCGCCCTGTTTTCTGTTTGCAACTCTCAGCTCACCACTGCACGCTGGGCGAAAGCAGATAAATCCGGTAAAGAGAAGCAGATAAAATCACTGATCACGTCACTGATTGCAATCCTCCAGCGGGTGAAATAGAGCGAACTTAAAAAGCGAAAATTGGCCTACAATCAGAGCTTGGTTCGTTTGTTCTGATGTTTTGACCATGCCTTGTCGAGGATATAACGTTATAAAATCATGAGCTAGTTTATAGTGAGATCCTCTTCATTATATTACCGAATATTCAAAAGTCTATTTGAGTATTAAATTTTAAATATTTATCACAAAATTATCAATTTGTGTACTGTTTGATTTTTTGATATTTTATGAATGTGTTTAATCTTAAAACATTACAACTTACTTGACTAAACAGTTAAGCTTCTTTTTCGAAAATTAAACAATATACTAATCGACTAATCTACGTTATCTGTGAGTCCTCCGCTCGAATCACGCAAAACGCACCGAACCAGTTTGACAGCTGACTGCAAAAGAAACGAACAGTCGAATGGCTGAAAATAGATTGACAGCTGCTGTTTGCTGCCAACGTTGCCTCCGTCCGTTTCGTTTCGGACCCGCCCGGGAGGGGGCGCACCCAAACAAACCAATCACACTGACAGGCGCGCTGGATCGTGACAGACCAACTTACCTTACCGAAGCTTCCCTTGCCGATGTTACGCAGTATTTGAAAGTGGTCGAAGTTGACTGAAAGTAGGGAGAAGGGGAAAAGCGTGAGGAGGCATATCGAGGCAGCGGTAGGAAATTAGTAAGCGAAAGTTGTTCTTTGTCTTTGGGAAGCTCAAGGCCGCCGCCGCTGTTGTTCATCTTTTATTTGCTTTCCGCTTTTCGTCGCGTGGCGAAAGTCGAAATGGTGGGTGATGCTTCATTTGGATTTAATTGTGCCAACTATTGATCAGCTTGGCCTTGAGGCAAGGTGTATTTTGGCCTCCGATTCGTTTCTTTCTTGTTGTTTTGTCAGCATTACTCATCCTTTTCCTCTCAATTTCATTTTACTTAGATATGTTTTTTTTTGTATTTCAAGTGATTTTTTATCATTGAAAAAGTAGTTTAGATATTGTTATGTAGGATTTTTCTATTATCTACTCCTTCATAAAGCATTCTACAGTTGTTATTTACAATGTTCTAAGTTCATATAAAGTTCACAATAAAAGAGTACAAATATATTCAAAAATGGAGGCGCCTGGTACATTACTTACATAAGCCATATTGCATCTATTTATTTTTAACTTCTAAACATACAAAAGTGTTACAAAACAATATTGTTTTAGATACGGGTGAAAATACTGACAATAAAAAACGCTATTAATTATAACAAAATTGCAAAACGAACGCTACGAACGGAAGGCACAACAAATAGTTCCAATACAAAAGGCTTAATTCGGTTAGCAACATGTTTCAAGCTTAGTTTTGGGTGAGCTATTAATATTCGTTAGAGTAATATCTCGGGGGAAAAATGCACAATGTGCTCCACCGAATGAGCATCATGGCTGAGCGTACCAAACCAGCGAGCAGCAAATAATTGATCATTAAGATAATTTTTCTTTGAACTGAAATTTATCAAACTTTTTCCCTCATCTGCTGCCTCGTTCGCCAAAAAAAAACGATCTACCCGTATTGTCCATATTGTGCGCCGCTGCCCTACTGCGTTCCACCCAAGCTGGAAGAAATTAGCCCTAAATTGAACGCTAAACTGACGTACCAGCCCACATCCATTGTGACCTGATTGCCGCGCGGAAATGGGACGAAAGCCCGGAACCGGTTCGCCATTCGGTGACAACTTCATGTCCGCGCGCTAACTCGGCCCCGGTGCCGGAGCCTGCGGAGGGATGGGAAAGGTTACAGCAGTAATTAATCCTCGTTCCGGGTCCCATCCCACCCGCCTCCCTTCCCCCGTTTTGGGCGTCACGTTTTCGCGTTAATTAACTTCGCTTTGCTCGTGCATGCGGTCGCATGTATCGCGTCCATCGTACCCGAAGCCGTGCGGTTTCGGAGCCGCACAAGGTAACGCAGCATCCAGGAGTGCGTCCTTTTGTTTGGGAAGCCGCCCCAGTTACTAGGGACTTTTCCTCGACCGGATTGATTGCTTTATGGGTTGCCCTTTTTTTTACGGGGCGAATTCATGCGCGAAACTCGCCACGCAACGCGACATTATGACAATGTGGTCAACGGCGATGTTTATTGTTATTTTATCTATTCTAATGTGCATGATAAAAGTGGTGCGATCCGCTGGTACTGTGGTGCCTTCAGATGTCACTCTTCACGTCATCGGTTTGACCACTCCGGCACACTGTGCGATCGTCGATCTGGACGTCAAAAATGTGCAAACCGTGTTTTGACAGTAACACTGGGAGCTTTCTTACAGAGTAGTTTCTCATCGTCGAATATATTTCTAAATTTTCAACAAGGGTAGGTCTTTAGAAATAATTGATTTAAATTACTACATGGACTTCTAGTAGTAATCCAAGCGGTGATGAGGTTCTTTTAGCTTCCGGACGAGTTCTGCTAGCTGATCTGATGACATTGTCTTTTATTATGGAGCTCTTGCGACAGTGTGAATCGTTCGGCAATTCTCCATAATATATATCTGGAGGAACATATCAACTCTCTGACTTCATGTGAAGTCTCGAGGTGATAAAAAATCCAGCAGGTCGCCACTGTGATGAACGGTCAGGCATTAGTCTCTGACTTGCCCTAAAACACCTCAAGAGGTTCTAGCTTAGATTGAAATAACCTGTATTAAAAAAGATTAGAAAAATACAATCACTCAAAATCTTGGAGGAATCTTATTAGTGTCCTAATGTTTTAGGCTTCTATTTGACGAAGGCATACGTCAAATACATAAAATATAGAACATCCAGATACGCGCCATTCCCATCCACGATGCAAACCACGTACCGTAGCGATGCCCGATGGATGTACGCCATTCACAATGTACGACGGGTCGCTCAAAAATGGCGGATTCCGTACGCTCCCCGTAAGCCAAAAAGACAGATTTTAAAAGCAACAAAAAACCGTGGTGCTTGTTAACGTCTGCTCGCTCGTTTCCGAAGAAGCGGGTAGCTTACCTGGGACGAATAATCCCGAGAAGCGGTTCAGCATCTTGACGGCTCTGGCAGGCTGGTAATGATGGTATCGATTGCATCGCATTCATTTCGCGTCCGATCCGACAGGCGTGCCGAATGAAAAAACTGCTTTTAAAATACACGCAACCCACGTGTTTCGTATTCCGGGCGCGTGGGTCTGGTGCGGTGGAATTGCCCGGACCGCAAATCACATGTCCCCGATCGGGCCTTGGCCTTGGCTGCATGCTGAAAAGGGCTCTCGGTCAGCAAGTGGGGCGTGTAAGTGGCCCGGTTTTAATTTACTTACAAGGGAGAAAGGCCTGGACAGCTTTTTCTACACGCCAGGCACGTCCAGAGATCACGTTTGTTGGCTTTAGGGAGCGGGGAGTTAGGTGTCACTAGCCGAGCGTTGGGATCATCTCGACAAGGCATCTCCTTTAGCAGCCGAAACTAATCAAACCCCTCGCAAAAGCAGTCGTAGTAGTGGTAAGACCGTTGGCCTCACTCTCGCACGCCAAGCGGACGGCAAACCCTGCATCCAAGCTTGCGACGCCATCTTAGCAGCCGCTTTACGGCTGGTGCGTATCATATTTTAATAATGCGCCGCACCATCACCATCGCCCCCGGGACGGATCGGATTGCTCGGAGTGAGTTCAAGATTTTAATGAGTTTATAATCCTGTTTTGTGGTTTTCGTGCTCCATCCTGCGGCGTTTGTCCCACGCGATACAAGACCATCGCACCAGTGCTCGTTTAGTAACTTTGCGTTGACTTTGTGGATACGCACACATACACGCAAAAACGGCATGCATGTGGTACGTCAAACTGCATGCACATTGTATGTTTTACTGCACACAAACACACAGCCTGATGCAATCACTGTTGTACCGACGGCATGATAGAGAGAGATAGAGAGAGAGAGAGTTTGTTTTAACAGGCCAATAAACTATTTCCAATTAAATTTTTGTTTTTTTTTTATTTTTCTTAAATTTTATTTTTGATTTAAAATATTTTTTTTTATAAAGGTGCTCAAAAATAGTACATCACTGTTCTGTTTTTCGCAAGCGCAAATCCTCCGGATCGGCGTTTCACTTTTACTGACAGTTTCAACTCAGTTGAAGTTCATCATGGTAGTAAAGAGGCACCAATTTGTTTTTATAACAATTTTTTTCCGAACAATGAGAAATTGGAACAAAAGCATTCTCGGAACGAATTCAATCTATGCTCCATAGGGAAACGTAATTTAAAAACTTCTGAAACTAAATCGAGTTAATTTATTAACCAATCATCTTTGATATAATTTTACATAATTATTGTTACATCCTTCTTTTTCTATCCTATATGGCTACATACGAAACATTCAAGTGAAACATTGTGATCATATTGTTAAAAAAAAAAAACAAATCGTTAAATATAAGCCCCTACGTTGACTTGCTTGCTCGTTTTTTTCCTTTTCAACCCTGGCAAGTTGCCCATCCGTCGCCGAACCGAAGACGAACGTTTTTGAAAGAAAAAAGCGACCAGAAATTATATCGCAGGAATCGCAAACCCTCCGGCACATCGAAGATTCGGCTTCGGTGAGAGAATCGGGAACGAGCTTCATTAAAATGGCTCATTACCGAGCCACCAGCGCCCGTCACCGGTGGAATCGGTTCCCGGGCACGGATCGGATTTAATTACCATTAAGAGAGCATAATCAGTGCTTTATTTCTTTTTTCTCTTTGGTGGCTCCTCCGTGCACGGAGCGGAAAAGGTAGACCAGAGGCTATTATTTTCTAAAATATTTTTTATCCTTCCCAATCGGTTCGAATCCGAGCATCCACAAAATTCAAATTCAGCCTCAAAATGTTGGCTTCCCGTGCTTTCGCATTCCGCGTTTTCGGCAGCATTCAGTGAAACGTTGTCACACCGTCTTGAGATGGTGAGAGTGTGCGCGTGTATTCACGCTAATCCTGAAATTGGATGACTACAATTTTCCCTCCAGGACACTTTGGTGATGCTCTGTCTAATCTATTAATTAATGTAATACTGCGCAGGCCGTAAATTTGATTCGGGATTTGAATTTTATTGCTATACACGCTGAATAACAGAGGAAAACGATTCGAAACAGATTAAGTGCACAAGATTTGACATTTGAGTCAAATTTGACGTACAAAATTTGAGCCATCACAGCGCGTCTGAGACAAAAAACAAAAAAAAAATAATTAAAATTAGTATTTTATCTAAAGAAAAGATTCACTCTAGAAGATGAAGTTACAATCACATCCTAGAATTGTATTTCACGATCATAATCTAGTCTGTATTTAAGAAAAAAAGGTGTAAATTAAATTTTCACACGTTTCAAACAACCCATCTGTTTTGATCACAGCGGTCTTCTTCTTGATTTTGCTGGGAGCTGTCAAATCTGTCATTTCGTGAGGAATTTTTTTATTTTTATTACTAACATTTTTGCTTCTTAACTAAAAAAAGGTGTTGTTTTCTATAAGAGACTTTATTATTTATTTATATATTCATTTATTTATATTGGAGCTTCGTCGAATTTCACGCCCAGCTCACCCTGAGACTCTCCGTACTACTTACCGTCCTCATCTGACAGCAAACTCGCATCCTGTCGCGACGACGAATTGACACCCATGTTGTCACGCTCGTTCGTTTTACTATTGCGTATGTGTGTGTGTGTTGGTTTTTTATTTTGTCTATGCACCTTTTTCGCTTCTTCGCTGAAGTCACACTGGTCGCAGAGGACAGGACGCTATCGCAAACACACGATCGGTTGCGGCTACCAGGTGCACCATAAATGCGAACACACGATAAGCGAAACTAATCGCACGATCACACGCGATTTGCGGGCGTTGGGTACGTTTGTCCCGGCCGGGAGAAGGTAAAGTAGAGCCGCGATTCCTAGCGCTTTATTATTCCGGAGCAAAGGCTCCTCAAAAAAAAAAAACACAGTAAAAAAACTTTCACCTTCCACCTTCCCCGATCTGCGCTATCGTCTCGTTATCGATTCGATTGGAGCCAACGTTTTGAGTTCGGTCTTTTGGGAAACCACTGCCTTCCTGCCCCGGACCGGAAGCCCCGTCCGTCCCGTGCGTATTGGGGTGGAAAGCATTCGCCTTAGAAATTTGAAGTCAAACCTCAAAATTGAACCGACACTGGGAAGAAAAAAAAGCAACCTAACAAACGCCAAAAGTTACGGCCCTATGCCTCTAGTTTGTTGCCAAACGAGGATGACCACGCTGCCGGCGGTGGTGGTAGTAAAAAAACCTGCCCAAAATAGGTGCTCGAAAAAAACACAACCATTCTCCTAAAATTCGATTCCAAGGACGAGCGCCGTTAAAGCAGCCAATGTGGGCTACTTCGATTTTTTCTCCACCCACCTTCCGCCTAGCGTTTCGTATCGTGTTCTAGCCTAACACGCCGCAGCTACACCTGATGCGCTACATTCTGACGCCGCACTGTTGTGTTTTTTTGTTCGTCACTTTGCATTTTCTTTTTACCACCCTTCCTTCCTGCCCCTCTCCCGATCTTCCGCCGGATATCGTTTGATTCAATTTGCATTAATTTTTCCGCTCGTTTTTCCACCGGCCCGCGTGGCCGTTTTCCGCTTTAAACAATCCACGGTGGGTTACTTGTGCGGCCCGCACCAGGGACGCTGTGGAAGAGAATTGAGAGAACGGTAAAAATCTCGGTTAAAGGCCAGAATCACTCGGGGAAGATTGAAATGGGTAAATAGGATTTTTTTTTTGGCTGCAATCGAGTTTCTTTGCTTTCGATAGCGTAAGCGGAAATAATAGCATGCGGGATAGAAATGACTTCTGTGCGTGCGGCGAAGGGGAGATGAAAATTCATGTGAAATATCATGGTGGAATTATTTTTAACCGCGCACCAGGCTAGCTTGAATCCTAAATTAATAACATATTTTAGGCAAAATAATTACCTACTTTAAAAAATGAAATAGCTAGCTTTCTGTAAAATTTTATCAAGAATTTTTTTGTCCTTTAGTGTGGTAGAAAGTAAAAAAAAAATGATATATTTCTCTCGAAATTCGAATTGCCTCGATATTGCCAAGTTTCCATGATAAATTCATGTACTAAACGATACAGCTATTCCATTATTTGAAGATCCAACAAAACCTATACTGTACAATATAATTAAAATTACAACTTTTGAAACATATTTTATTTCCAACCCATTTCCAATCTATGTAGTAATATGCTAGAATAATTAAAGATATTTGGCAAATTTCCAAAAAAAATCAACAATGCTGAAGGATTTAGAAATATCTAGAAACAAATTTCTTGGGAAAAAGTAAAAAAATCGATACGCTATTTGGGTTGAAGCAAAACTTAGTACACATGAGCTACGAACGATCTTTATTACTGTTTAGCGCTATGAGCAGCGGGCGACCGGGTGGTGTAGTGTGAGTAGCGCCTTTCTTTCACATAGCAGGATCGGTACCAAAATCTCATCCGGAGCGTGTTCACTTTTCGTGAAGTGATATAAAATAGTTTCGTAAGCCGATAACACGACAGGGCTTGACTTCGATCGGCACGGCAAAAAAAGAAAAAAGACAGCGCTATATAAACATTTCTCTTCGCCCATCTTGTTCTCAACCTGACAGCCAGAAAAGGGGTAAGGAAAGGAACCATGCGAGAAGAGGCTGCCGGTGACAGTAAAAGCAACAATAACAACATCAAAAAGTGTGACCACTCGGGACCCCCGAGCTTCTTCTCGATGGAGAAATCATTACGTACGGGCGGTCGTTTCCAATTTCTCATTCTCTTCGCCTTCGCCAGCACACGCACAACTGAAAGTGTCATAACAATAAAAATCATCACCGTCTTCGTTCGCATGTGGTTCGTATGTTCGCTAGGGACGCTCGGGGGATGCACGCCCTAACCTCGACCCAGTAGCGCGTGTCCCGATGGCCCCTGGAGGCTCCATAATTCCAACCTGTGGTGGGAGAAAGGGTGCGTATGTGCGTGTTTGTTGCCGTTCGCCCTCGATTAGTGACCCAAGACAAACACCCACTGGCCCCCTAGCGTTCTCGCGCTTAGAAACCTTCCCCTTTATTTGGTCGCCCATCCTTCTTCTCGCGTCGTGCAGCGAGCGGAAAAAAGGATGATTTCACGAGATCGATCATTGGATAATGCAATCGACATTGAGCGATGAAAGGCGCCTGCTGGCTGCGGTTGCTTCCAGCGTTTCCCAGGATTTTCCTCGATAACTGCGACATATCAATTTCGCCCTGGTGAGCGGGCCACCACGTCCACGTTTCCTAATCACGCAAACACACGGGCATGCACTAGGACAGTTGTATTCCCGTTGAGAAAGTATACCTCAATCAAAAATAAAACGACCAAAAAAAAAATAAAAAAAAAGGCCGAAACCAATCGGTTACAACTAACAAGGCTGAAAATCCCTCGTCACGGTTAACGTAAACACAATCAGATTAAATTTAATTGGGATTAAGTATTTTAACATTTTTTAAGCATTTTTCCACACGCTCGCAAATATTAAAATACTTTTTTCATCTGTCCTATAATTTTTTGAAGGGTTCTTAAGTGCTTTTGATTCCGTTTCATATTTTATTTTGAATTTTGCAATTTTGAAATTCGTGCATTAGTTTTTTTATTTTTGAATGCTCCAATATTTTTGTAAAATATGTTCACCTTTTTTTTAAAGCTTCCTCAATAGTTCTATTTTAGGGGTATTTTATTTCCTGTTCCTTGCTAAGCGAAATTCATGGACGAATTCGAGAATAAATGGGAAAGCGTCAAAAAAATCTGGGACAGATGCAAAACTATACCGGAAAGCTGTTCGAGAACCCCTCGAAGACACTTTATAACCTATTCTCATTTCACTCCCAGCTCTGGAGGCTCCGTTCTTGTACGTCCACATGCGCCAACCAATGACTAATCGCTTGACATTGATGGAACAGATGCACTCCGTATCAGTCGGGAGACGTTGTAGCGTTAACAAAAAATTAAATAAAGTTTTTCCTTCCTACTCGTATTAAGTACTTTTTTCGATCTTCTCCTCCCCACCGCCCCGTCGGGGGAAGGTTTAAGTTACGTTCGCTTTTGTGCGAGAAAGCGATGCGCTACGAAACTGTTTCCGCTTTGGAAAGTAAACGTTTTTTTTTTCTCTCATGCGAACGATCAGCTAGAGTGCCATCCTTTTAGCTGCGGCGCGTATGTGGTATATTTTTGTCTCTCACTTATTTTCCGCCCCATGGATGTAAGTTTAGAATGTGCATCCCGTTTTGGTGCATCTCGGCTGGTTTTATCTGTTGCGGAGTTGTCACGAAAAGAAGCGAAACTCAATCAGACCGTATATTTTTGCCTTATTTTTCGTGTTCTGCGGCGCTTGAATTGCTTCTTAAAGGTTAAAAAAAAACTGACAGGTGAAAAAATTTCTTGACCCAAGTGACCCAATATTTTTTCTCCCCAAAAAGCTTCCAATTCACCTCATCACAAGCGAATTTCGCCAGGACAAGAGTGAAAACTGGAAAGCAAAACCACCTCCATTCCATCTTCCGCCGCTAATCAACATTCTTGGGAAGCGTTCTACGGCTTTGCGTCGGGAAAATGGTTCCAAATACAATCGTGACCACGAACACGAAAGCGCCTTTGTCTTACTACCTGAGTAAAAAGGCATGTTTTCAAGCGTCCGAAACCGATCCTATATACGTAGGATATAGAACCCATGTGTGTCTTCTTGCGTTCACATACCAGACAGGATATTTTTCCCGATTTCGGCGCACCTTTCCCGCACAAGAAAAACAGCGACTAGTGCGGGAGAAAGGGCAGCGGAGTGTGATAAATCGAATGATAAGATAAAAAACACCATTAACGGCTGTGTTCGGCATCGGAACAGCTGGTGAGTAGAACAAGTTTATTTACAAACAGAAACAGTCAGGGAAAAATAATAAATAAATAAAGGTAAATATTTTTCGGTGCTAATGTCTTAATTTATTTTAATGTTACTTTTTCACCTACCTTGTGCACTATTCATCCCAAATGCCACCGGTTGATTGCGAAAGTTACACGAAACAGAAAGTTGATCGAAGCGGGAAAACCCATTCCTACATAGTACTTATAAAACCATGCATCATATGCACTTAATAGGAAACGGAAAGATCGGATGTAAATTAATTTAAAAAAAACACTAAAGCACACTTCGTAATGTTCGCTCTGTACGGCAACCGTCACCGTACAGCCACTTGTTGACACTCGCTCGCACTACACGTGGCGCAACAATCGCACAATTACGAGAAGACCGCGCGCTTTTTGCTTCTTTTTTTTTCGTTAAAAAAACTCCTCATCACCACGCGGCCACCGGCCAGTCCACTCGGAAAGTCCCGTACGCTTCGACCGAATCCGTGCAGGATCGTACCGGAACGGGCTGCATCGCACGGAATCGCGCAAGCTTTGGAGCGCAGGGAGCTAACGAAACCGATTACGGCAAGCGCACCCGTTCGCCAACGCTGCCCACGACACACTGAGGCTGGCGAGCCGTCAGCTTCACATCTGTGCTGGCTGCGTCTGTTTCTGTTTTTCTTCCCGCCACACGCGCTGCAGCTGTCATCCGACGGCGGGTCAGCTGGTTCGGCTCGTCGGCTTCGTTCGGCACCGGCTCGGGATTTCGCCGTCGGGTATAGTCTTTTTTGCACTGAGTCACAGACACGGCACTACGGAAAGCGGGTGCTTAGTAGAAGCGTTTCAGATTGACGTTCGCTTGCTTCGAAGAGAGGTTGTTGGGATTCTTTCGGCGTTGATTGATGAAATGATAAAAAAATTTGATCAATTTCATACAACTATGAGAATTTAAATCGAAATTTATCTATAGATAAATCTTTCTTATACGTTAAGCTACCAAATGCGAATAATTTCGAATGCTAAATTTAGTAATCGGCAACGATTTAAAAACTGCCAAGACCGATAACTGTCTATCTCTTTTTTATTTAATCGGGAGAAATTTGTTTTGTAGTTTATAACTCATCATTTAGTTTTAAGCAGGAACTTAATTATTGTGTGAAATGCACTCTTTTAAGCCTTGATGGTGGATCTGGTATGATATAAATAAATAAAAAGGTCCCTAAAACAATCCACAGCCAGTGTCCCTTCGGTCTGTTGTCGACTTCTGTGGTCTAGGGATTGCTCTGGGAATGTCAGGGGCACCCCACAGCGACACACTGACAAAATTCCACCATTCCCGCGTCCACGCGAGGTTTCGGAAAGCCCAGCACGAAGTTGGCAATCCTATCATTTATGATTAGAGTGAACGAGAAAGCACGCGAACCCGAGCTCACTCTCGCCTGCTCGATTATTCATTCCTTTTACTTCGGGTGGTTTCGGCCAGATTTGGTCGCTAGTGTGGTAACCCGCTAAAACCACCCGTTCGAAAGTAAGTACTTCCTCTTCTGCCCAGTAACCAAACGCAAGAAGGATTAAACCAACTAGAAAAGAATTTAGGATTAGTATTTCCTACTTAGATCGAACTTGTAACTAGCTGTTGGATTTCTTTTTCAGAACAGATGTCGTTCTATGATCGGGAAATGTGGCCTTAGGTGTGCCTCTTTATGTACGCGTTTGGAAACATGTATAAGTAAAACCTTGGGTTCATAAAAACATTTAAACATCATTGGAAACGGTACGCTTCAAACCGTCAAAACGATTTTATTTTTCTCCTATTTTTCTTCTGATTCTACGAAACCAGCCAGATGAAAGTAATATTCCGCTCGAATTAATACGCTTGAGACAAACAGTTTGTTTTTCAATTTTCATTGAAGCGAAATTACAGTATATTGCACAACTGGGCGGTGGAAAAAAAGAATGATTATTTGGTACGAAATTTGCATCGTTCGTTATTAATTACCCGTCTGCCGTGTGTCATTCCATGTCCTGCACACGTCCTGCAAATGCATCCGCTTGCTGCCTTCGGCGAACCGATATTAACCGCGCCACGGTACAGCATTGAAAGCGATACGAAATTCTGCACCGGGCGGTAAATCAAAGTAAGTAATCGATCGAACTCGGCATGGCAAAAAAGCACCAGCATCGAAGCAGTAAAAAATGCTTTGAAATTCGGCTCCGCGTCGCAACATGTGAGGTCATTTAATTGGTACATTTTACAACAACATCATTACGCACGTCATTCTGTGTGCTGCTGAAGCCGCTCTTTGTGTGCTGTTTATTCAATAACGATTGCAATTATATTGGCCCAAATTTACGCTGTGTTTACATCCATCGACGAGCAATAACCCTCCTAGGATCAATAAAATCTTGCGTCTGAATTCAAACAACCCCATTTTTTTATCTGCATTTAAAACTTCTCGGAGATCTTCGCAACGAATCCTAAATTCCCCGAAAGGGGACCAAAAAAACTATTTTAAGACAAATTTCGAAAACTTATGAAAAATAAAGGTCATTTTCTGTGGCCGCATAGTTATTTAGATTTGGAATAAGTTATTTTATTTATTGCAGAAAAATCAGAAAAAAAAATTCACCTTCACGAAAAATCACTTTAGACATAAATGTTTCGTTAAATTTGTAAGAAAAATCAGTGGTCGTAAAGTTTTGTTACGCACTGTTCTAATGTTATCGAGCAAAAATAAAAACGAATGTAAAAATGTTAAATGCTTCTAGGATGCCACACACACACACTGCTGACCTTCGCGCTTGTATTAAATCGTTTTGTTTTGTCACCTAGTCACCCAAAAAATGGTGTATATTTCTACTGCGCTAGCTTTGACTTCATTAGCATAAATAACGTTGGAACAAGTGTCGAATCGCACACTACGACACCTCACCGGTGAGACCTCTTGACATAATGCCGCCCGCGCGAACGGTGAGTCGATTTGATGGAGCGACTCCCGGGCCCGGTTGAGTATCCTTTCGCCATCGTGATGTTCCAACGATCGCGTCCAGAATGACCTACTAACACCACCACATTCGGCGAGGTCTCGGGAGCGTTTTGCGCTACAGCATAATCGATGCTAATGGCACAAACAAAGCGGCAGGGTTGAAAGACCCAACCCCCCCAACTCATCGGGTCCGATATCAAGGTTATGTACGCGGTGTGCCACTTATACTTCCCCGGCGTCCAGCACCAACACATGCTCCCTGCTGGGCAGGATTACAAAATTCACGATATATAAGTATTTCTCTTGGTTTTTTTTTTTTACGACCCGTTTCGACCGGGCAGTTCGGGCTCGTCCCCTCCCTTACAGCGCCATCACACATTCGCACACGCTAGAGTGTGCGGCCGAAGAGTGACCTCCATCAGCGGCGGACGGACCGTCACTCACAATTACGCGGCCAGTCTCGCGGACAGCACCAGCGCCCCCTACAACGACCAGCAAGCACTTGGGAGTCGATAAGTAGTTGAGGTTCGCACGCGGACTCGTACGGCAGGCGCGCGCGCGCTCGCAGGTGGAAGGCGGCCATTGAAGAGTGCTTTCGGCGTGGATGCTGGCAGGATACAGCCGTACACACCGGCAGGAAATCCAATCAACCAATAGTTTATCGCGCAATCAACCGAGCAGTGGGCAAAACCATGAAGCACACCAAACGCTACCTGGTGGGGATATCCGCCCTGCTCGTTTTAGTTGTCGGCGGTGGAGTAGCACTCGGCAGGTGAGTCTCCCAAGACTTCAGGAGCAGTTCGTGCACGTGCCGGAGGTGATGCAATCAGCCTAACTAGCGTTTACTAAAAAAGCAGTGATTTGAAGAAATTTTTACGCAAACAATATCTCGGCGTGCGTGGAAGCTGCACATTCAAATTAGTTACACCGCCGACGACACCTCCACAAGCCCGCCATTCGTTCGCTCCCTCCGTCAAGGGAGCAATCTCGCATCCGTCTCCGCCCTCCCGCCACCCTATCTGATGATAATTTGCTATTGTTTTGTATGTACTTATCTGCTTAAATTGCTGTCATTTTATTGCCCCCTTCCCTAGCCTCGCTTCACTTGCGGTTTCATTTGCTCGATTGAGAGCGAGCGATAGCTCTGCGCGCCGCGAGATTATTGAAGCAGAAGCTGGTTCAAATATTGATAAGGAGTTCTCGCAATGAAGTTGGTTTCAATCGGTGTATTCAGTTCAACTAGTTAGCTAAAACTCAGGCTGATTGGGTAAACATTTAAGACAAACCTGCATCAAAACCTGATCTTGAGACAGCTTGAGAATCCAAGACTATCATCGAGACACTCCAAACAAGTAAGAATAGTTAGAACTGAATTCTGAACGCCATGAAACGCCATGAAACGGCTTGTAGGATTCTATTTTACGATTTAATCCAAACATTAAATCGGCTAGTCTCTGGATGTAGCTTAATTGAAGATCCTCGAGGACTGACACTGGATAACTTCTATTCTGAGAGTCCAACCGATCTTATACCGCCCAACAATGTTCTACCCAGGAATGTACCAGGACCAAGCACTTGATTACCTCTTCCAATCAGTAACTCCAGATGTTTGTGAAAGAGAGTTCATTTTTTTAAGGACAACTCTTAGAAAAGGACTAATATAGAGGAGTAAGAGAGGGGCGTTCAATCCACTTTCGTCGAGATACGTTCAGTCTCCAGATAGGTTGCAAAACAGGAAAGAAAGCCTTGAAATGAGTTTAATTCGACTGACTTCTCCCGGATGAAAGAAGTCGATGACTCAGGAACTCCAACTTGAAATGAGTTTTGAAGCAGGAGCTCGTGAGAACCTTAATCAAAAGCCACTTTCCCGTTGTTGCAATCAACCTGCAGGGCACTCAACAAAGATGACGACCTCATGGAGGACACGACGCCGAAAACGATGGACGTGATACTGACCGAAATACGCAGCCTCATGCAGGACTACTCGATCGAGGCGTACATCATCCCATCGGTTGACGCACACAACGTACGTACGCAAATTGTACCGATTTCGCTTGTGCCACCCGCTTCCCAACCTGTGCTTTCCTCTTCCGTTTAGAGCGAGTACATCTCGCGGCACGACCGCCGGTACCAGTACGTGACGAACTTCACCGGTTCGGCCGGCACAGCGATCATCACGCTGAGCAAGGCCGCGTTCTGGACTGATTCGCGCTACCACCTGCAGGCGGAAGGCGAAATAGACCCGACGTACTGGACGCTGATGAAGGAGGGCGTCCCGGGCGTGCCGTCCAGGGACGAGTGGCTGCTGGCTAACCTCTCGCCGGGTGCGCAGGTAGGCACCGACCCGTTTCTCATCGCCTCCACGGAGTTCGAGCGGTTGAGCGGGGTGCTGGGACGGCAGGGTTACCGGATGATAACGCTCGAGCGCAATCTGGTCGACATCGTGTGGAACAACCGGCCACCGCAGACGTCCGAGGACCTTCTGCCGCTGGCGCTAACCTACACGGGCCAGCGGGCGTCCGACAAGGTGCAGGCGTTGCGGGTCGCACTGCAAGAGAGCGGTGCGAACGCCATCGTGGTCAGCGCGCTGGATGAGATTGCATGTAAGGAGAGTCGCCTGAGGGCGCTGGATGTAGGTGTTAACCCTCTTTCGCTTCCCTCGCTTCAGGGCTGCTGAATCTGCGCGGTTCCGACATTCTGTACAATCCCGTGTTCTTCGCGTACATCATCGTGTCCCACACGAACTTGCATCTGTTCACGAACCCGGAGCGCATTAACGAAACGATCCGGGCGCACTTCCGGGCGGAGGGCATCGTGGTGGATGTGCGCGACTACCGGGACATTCTAGCTGGGATCGAGGAGTACGTTCGTGCGGGCAACCGGCTGATGGTGTCGACCGCCTGCAGCCAGGCGCTGTACGCAGCCATACCAGCGGACCAGCGCATCCAGGTGTACAGCGTGGTGGCCAAGATGAAGGCGGTGAAGAACGAGGTGGAGGCGTACGGTATGCGGCGGGCGCACGTGCGCGACGGCGCAGCGGTCGTCCGATATCTGCACTGGCTGGAGAAGGCGGTGGACGGTGGCAACGTGACCGAGCTGTCCGGTGCGGCGCAACTGCGCGAGTTCCGCAGCCAGCAGGACATGTTCGTCGATCTCAGCTTCACCGCAATCAGCGCGTTCGGCCCGAACGGTGCGATCGTCCACTACAGCCCGACGGACGAGACGGACCGGGTGATCACGCGCGACGGCATCTACCTGATCGATTCCGGCGGCCAGTACCTCGACGGCACGACGGACGTGACGCGCTCGGTGCACCTCGGCGAACCGACCGCGTTCCAGCGCGAATGCTTCACGCGCGTCCTGAAGGGCTTCCTCAGCCTGGCGTCGGCCGTCTTTCCCGCCAAAGCCTCCGGCACCGTGTTCGATGTGCTCGCGCGCAAAGCGCTCTGGGACGTCGGGCTCGACTACGGGCACGGCACCGGGCACGGTATCGGGTCGTTTCTGGGCGTGCACGAGTATCCACCGTCGTTCGTGTCGAACAGCGCGTCGCCGAGCAACCAGGGCATGGTCGAGAACATGTTCTCCTCCAACGAGCCCGGCTACTACGAACCGAACCAGTTCGGCGTCCGCATCGAGGACATCGTGCAGGTGGTGAAGGCGTCCGTGCCGTACGATTTCAACGGCCGCGGTGCGCTCACCTTCCACACCAACACGGTCGTGCCGATCCAGCAGAAGCTGATCGAGCCGAGCCTGATGACGCCGGCGGAAATTCACCAACTGAACGCGTACCATCGCCGCGTGCTGGATGAGGTCGGCCCGCTGCTGAAGCAGCAGGACGACCTGCCCGCCTTCGAATGGCTTACGGATGCGACGAAGGAAATCGTCATCAGCTAAGGATGACAAGATGGCGTCGGCCGTTCCTCCGTAACACGTGTGTATAAATACTTCCTGCAGCGAGAAAAATACAACAAACCGTTACTATTCAGTACACATTTGAAGTGTTACTACCACAAAGAGTGTCCCGAAGACTTTTTATGCTTCCCTGGTAAATTGTAAAATTCAATTAAAAAAAACAAGGGAAAGTGCAAAAAATTCTTCGTCCCACCTTTCCTAACCTTTGTCAGAAGTGTTCCAGGCTCAGTTCCAAAACGTTGCGTCCAACATTTGCGATAAAATGCATTCCTAAAAGTGTAAAAAAAAGAGAGTAGAGCCACTTCAAATATATTAAAACAAAAACCAACGTCTAGACCAGGACATAATTTTTCGTAGTTCCTTAAAACATTCCGTACCTCAGGAGATACGAGATCTAAGCGCGTATTTCTAACGTAACATGAGCACGTTATTTATGGCCTTATTTAAAATGTATGAAAATGAACTCTTATCACAATGAAATAAAATAAATTATTCACCGAACGTTTTTGGATAGCAAATCTAAACCAATCGGTTAAAGCAAGTGTTTGTACAATCACATCTCAAATATCTGCCAACGAGTGTTGCGATGAAGGAACATGTAGTCCTCTTTCCAAAAAAAATACAATTAGCTTTCCTTTATTTCGCTCAATCTAACGCACAAATTTTTACCGCGGCCAAGCGATGCATGATTAACTAATGACTGTCCTTAGCGAAGGTCGTACCGTTCGTCGCGTACTCCGCACGTTGTTTTTTTTTTTAATATTTCGACGCTTTTTTCGTTATTACGCTCCATTCCAATCGGCAGGCACTAGATTGGTTCAGTTTCACGCTCCAGCCAGGCAAGCGTCTCCGTATCGTTAACCTCGCGCAGCAGCGGCCCAAGCGTGTTCCGCACGGTTTGATGGTACGCATTGAGGTGGTCCCGTTCGCGCGTGGTGAGCAGAGTGACATCGATGAGGCGCGTCTGGATGGGGCACATGGTGATGGTTTGGAAGGTGAGAGCGCCGCGTCCGTCGAAGTTGGTACCAACGTTGGCCGTCACCACCTGCACGATATCCTCGATCCGGATGCCGAACTGACCGTCCTTGTAATATCCGGGCTCTGGAAGCATAACGTTTGAACAGCGTGAAACCGTGTCCTGGGGATTCATTCCCCCCAGGGGTTTGCCTCGACTTACCATTCGAGAGAAACATGTTCTCCTCCAGGCCGGGATCGTTCGGCATCAGGCGGATGCCGATACCCATCGGGCCTTCGTGCACATTGAGGAAGTGGCCGATGCCGTGCCCGGTACCGTGCCCGTAATCCAGCCCAATGTCCCACAGGGCCTTGCGCGCGATTGTGTCCAAAAACTGGCCCTTCATCTTGCGCGGAAACACGGCCGTGCCCAGCGAAATCTGGCCCTTCAGCACGTGTGTAAAGGCACGGATCTCTTCGGCCGTCGGTTGACCAAAATGCATCGTCCGTGTGACGTCCGTTGTGCCATCCCTGCAGGGAAAGAAAGTGTCGGTGTAGGAGTCGGCGATTTTAATGAAAATTATCGTTTCGTGAATATCGCTGGTATTTGAAATGAGTTTTAAAATAATCAAAAAAAATTTAAACCTAATCAAACATCGTATAACAAACTAAGAAAGGAGATCAGAACGATTGGGTCCTCTTTTGAAAAAATCACAAAAAGCAGGGAAAATGGGCAACAAATTTACGTAACCTTTTACAGACTCCTGTTTTCATTAGCGCATACTTACAAATACTGAGCACCGGAGTCGCAAAGGTACAGTTCCTGCTTGGTGATCGGTCGGTTCGTTTCCGGCAGCGGATGGTAATGGATAATGGAACCGTTCGGTCCGGAAGCGCTGATCGTCGTGAAGCTCAGGCCCTTGTAGTGTGTCTGCTTGCTGCGCAGCTCCTCCAGCCGAGCCGCACCACTAATCTCGTCGACCGGCGTGCCGTCCTGCATGCAGCGTTCCAGCCACGCAAAGTACTGGCAGAGCGCGACACCGTCCCGCACGTGACACTCGCGCATCCCCTTCGCCTCCGTGTCGTTCTTGACCGCCTTCATCAGGTTGATCGGGGTGATGTCGAGCAGGCGGCGCTCCTCCGGCACCAGCGACACCAGCCCATAGCTCGAGCCGGAGCTGATCCACACGAGCGGACCACCGCCGGCCGCTGGCGTGGGGGCCCGATCGGCCAGCTCCTTCAGCACCGCGTGCACCTCGCCGTACCCTCGGACCTCCACCGTCACACCGTTCGCACGGAAGTGGTCCTCCACCTGGGGGCGCATCTGGCCCTCGTCGAGGAACAGATACAGCGCGTCCGGCGTGACGATGACGTACGAGAAGAAGACGGGATTGTAGTCGATGTCGCTGCCGCGCAGGTTCAGCAGCCAGGCGATTTCATCCAGCGCGCTCACCACCAGCACCGACGCTCGCTTGTCGGCGAGCTTTTCCCGCACCTGCGCCAGCTTGGCCGCCACCGTGGCGCCGGTGAAGCTCGTCGCCAGCGGCAGCAGCGGGTTGTGTGGTACGGCCGGCTGGTCGGTCCACAGCAGGTCGACGAGATTGGGCGTGACGGGCAGCAGCGTGCAGCCGGCCGTCTTGAGCGAGGTCTGCAGCGGTGTCCAGGCCGCGGCCGTGATGAGGTTCGCATCGACCCCGACCCTCGAGCCGGGTTGCAGCGATTTCGCCAGCCAAGCATCGATCGAGGGTGTGGTCGGTTGACCGTCGCGCATCAGCGTCCAGTTCGTGTCGAGCTGCTTCGTTGCCTGCTGGTAGTATCGGCCGTCGGTCCAGAGCAAGGCTTCCCGCTCGGTCACCACCGCCGTACCGGCACTGCCATCGAAACCGGAAACGAACGCGCGGCGCTCATCCCGGGCGGCCAAATACTCGCTCTGGTGTGCATCGTTGGACGGAATGATGTACGCGTTGATCGTGCCGAGGTTGTTGGGCAGATTCTTCATCAGCTTCCGCAACGCGGTCAACACTTCTCCGGTCGGTTTCATCGTCGGCGCACTGAAACGATCGCAGGGCAGTTCCTGGTGGTTAGCCATGGTGGACGGACAGTTGCTGCAACACTACCCGTTGCCAACGGGCCCTCCACGATGGAGATACCCCAAAACGGTCGTGGTACTTGACAACGTTTATCTTATTATTGTGTCGTTAACTGCTCTTTCGTGATGGATTACCCATTATAAGCGCTATTCTCTGCCCGTTTATCTTATCGGACGTTGTAACATACCACCGCTTCACTCCAAACCGCCCCCCACAACCTACCCCCTGCGGCACGTCCGGCAATGATAAGGCAGTTTGTTTACGAACGACAGGAGCCGCGTTTGCTTGCCACCGCAACTTACCGATTTTGCACGATTTTCCTTTCAGTGCTATTGTTTTGTCGACTCGATGGCGCGCGGAACGAGATGCTCATGCACTTCCAGCCCTTTTGCTACCAGCCGGAGCGTAAAATGCTAGTAAAATTGTGGTTTCTTTAGGAACCCTCATACGCTGAACGTAAATAAGATTTCGCCGAACAATAACAGCAGCAACAAGGTTTGTCAACGCTGTTGACGTTTGCTGCATCCCGTCATTTGACATCTGTCAAGCAGGGGGTCGAATTATTTCTTCGCGAAATATTTCACCACCACATTCGACCAGTTTTCCCAATGTGCAATAAAAATATGACAAACACGGACATTTTTACAGGTGCGAAGAATCCTCTACACGTACCGCAATTTTATCGCCGCGATTGTCGAATTTGACAGCTGCTGGAAAACATTTTGTTTTTTTTTTTTCAAACCTTTGTTGTTGTCTATTGGCAATAAGCCAATCTACGTAGAGGTTTATTATGGTTAATCAGTCGCGATAATTGGCAATGCTGATTTGACAATATTTGCAGACCGACGTAATTGCAACGCTAGCGAATTTGTCTTGTAATACAGCATTAAAAAAAGGATGATGAACCGTGGTATAATAATATCTACAACATAGTAGGCATTGTTAAAGAGATTACCTTCCTTATCACCTAGATCCATGGCTAGCGCGGAATACAATAGTCATCAAATCGCAATTGATTAGTTGCTTTTAAATGAATGAATAGGCTTTCGATAAACTAGTATTCACTTCCGGCAAGCAAATGGATGTTGGGTCACGTGAAATAACGCCGCTAAGCCTGATGTGGCGTAAAACCCCAAAGAGGGGTGACGTAGGAGACTGGATGGCTGAAAAAAAATCATTTAATGCAAACGACTGATAAGCGCAAGAGCTGTATTACAAAACTGGTAATCTTTATTTTTGATAGAAATCTTGTTCGATAGAACCTTTTTTAACGCAATACGCTTATCCTCTAAAAGTTGTCGATCCCAGCAAGCTCCGGCGCGGTGCAAGCAAGACGAATAATGATTATGATCTACGATTTCAGATTCAACCTAATGTCGATAATGTTCACACTCAGTACAAGAAAATCATTGCACTCTGTGTTGGTTAACTTTGTTGAGCCTCAATTGGTGGTAGTTTGTGTGTGTTTGTGTGTTTGTTTTAAGAATATTCACACCAAAGAAGCCAAGCCAACGTCAGCTCCAAGAGCGTACTGGCGTTTCTACTCTATTTATTTGGAGGGCTGGAGGGCGATTGGAGCAATCTCACCAATCGAGCTTCTCCTTCGCCATCTGGAAGCTGACGCTGTTTTCTGAGTAAAATTGGCTGTACCACTTCCGGTAGCATTTGATGAGCCGATCCTCCTTGATCAGCAGCGGATTGTCGATGAACTGCTTGTGGTTCCACACCATCATGTCGCGCTCGAACTGCAACGGGAAAGGGAAAGCAATGTGTCGTTTGAGACAACAAAGTCAATAATAATAATTCCAACAAGCACCCACCATAACGCTCTCCGCCCAGATGGCGAACTTCTGGAAGATGGCGTTCCAAACGTTGCGGGGTGCATAAAACCGGTGGATGACTTTCTGTACGAGCGGTTCGATCGGTGTCACCGTCTGGAGCACGACGAACGGTCCCATGCCGGTGTTCATCATCAGCTGGACGTACCCGGGCCCGATCTGGAAGGCGCGGACGTCGATTTTACCGACCTCGAGCTTGTTGAAGATGCGGAACGAGTGCACCAGGTCCATCTTGGCCACGTGGGGCGGTTCTCCCTCTTCCGGGGCTTTCCAGCTTGGGGTGGACATGTTGAAATCGTTGCTATTAGACTCGCAGGAAGTTGGTGTGTTTATGTCGCATCCTTACCTTGCCAGCCACGAGTGCATCCCGAAGTCGGCCCAGGCGGCACGGGAGTAGCGAATGTCGCTGCCGGAGAGCATGTTGGGTCCGTGGACGGCGGCGAGGTGCGCCACGTCCGCCCCGTTCTCCGGCACGTCCTGGATGTGGCAGTTGACGAGGAACTCGTTCTTGCCGTAGTAGACCCACCGGCCGTCCTCGATCTCCGGCAGGACGTGGAACGTCCACGGTTCGGCTTCCGGGTCGACGTGGTGCCACACGAAGACGAACCCGTTCGCCTCGAGCGAGCGCCATTTGCGCAGCCGGGCCACCTTCGGCACCGTGCCGGACTTGCTGTACGGGATGTTGGTGCACTGGCCGTCGCGTCCACTGAACGACCAGTGGTGGAACGGGCATTCGATGCAGTCGCCCCGGACTACCCCGCCGACGCCGAGGTTCGCCCCGAGATGGGGACAGTACGCATCGAGCACGTTCACCTCGCCCTGCTCGGTGCGAAAGACGACCAAGTTCTGGCCCAGGCAGTCGACGCTCTTGGCCTCGCCGCGGGCCAGATCTTCCGACTCCAGCACGGAGAACCACCCGTTCGGGTAGGGTGGTGGCAGCTTGTCGCCGATCTTGCGGAGCCGGCGCGCCCTATTGACGGTGTCGACCCGCTTCCGGTCGCTCTTGCCGATGCGTGCCGCGTCCAGGATGTGATTGTAGCCGATATCGGTGAGGTCCTGGGTGGGAACGGTTGGACGGTGCGTGGTGATAGGAGCTCAGGACCAAGCGCTGCTCAGGACCAAGGGGTTTCGCTACTTACCCGCTTCCACACGACCGCTTGATAGTAGAACCGATGCAGCCCGTAACCGAGGGCAGCCCCGAGCATCGCGTAGATGAGCCACGGCCACACGGCGAGCGTGTCCCGCGTCTGGTACACCAGCTCCTCGAGCGTCCCATTGCCGGACTGGACCATCCAGTTCGCGATCGTTCGCAATCGGTACTCCATCATCGAACCGAGCTTCTCCATCGTGCCAAAGCGACTGATCGTGCGTCCGCGACGTCCGGGCCGCAGCTGTACTAGAGCAGAACCGAAAAAAAACACTCTCTCACACACACACACACACTGCACCCTCCCGCGCTTCGTCGACCGCCAGCCCCTGCGGGTGCGGACCGCGCGGAGTGGAGTGGAAAGAATAATATCAGACGATTTGTTTCAATCACCACCGCGCTGCACGCTCGCGCCAGGCCGAGCGAGGACCCAAGATGGAAGCGAACGAAAAAAAAAAAAAAAACCTCACTCCCTCACTTGGTTCCCGCACAGACGCCCTAATCCTGCCCCGTCTGCTGACTTAATGTGGCCGAGGATCCGGGCCCGTGATTTGAATATCGGAATCGATTGCACCGAGCTTGCACCGAAAGCTTACCGTGCCCTTGTGCGTGCCCCAGCAGCCCTGGTGCGTCCTGACTTGCGTACGTCCCGAGCACTTCTGTACCGGCTAAGCCCGCCACTTGCAAGATAGCGACACCAGATTACTCATCGTTCGAGGGACGGCGGGTGTGGTTGCGAAAATGCGCCCCGGGGGAAGAGATAAAGGTGTCGCCCCCCCCCCCCTCCCCCCTCCGAAAAACTCACCTCGTAGATACCTAGCGATAGTTTTACCGATAGTGGCCGGATTGCCGGAGACCAGAATAAAGCCTCCCTCAAAATGTAGCGAAAAAAAAAAAAGCAACAAGCTAATTACTCCTCACCCAACGGTAGGGCCGGGCGCGAAGGCCCCAATTTGCCATCTCATGCGAACCCTTGCCCGGGTTTTACGTTCGTCATCCGTCAGGTTATCTCTTACGCCAAAGCGTGCGCTCGGAACACCTGCACGAAATTCGTTCGCATTTGCTTTTTTTCAGCGTTTTTTTCGTTTTTTTTTTCTATCGGTTTCGAGTGTCGCTTATCGGGAGGCGGCGGCGGGAAAGGGAAAGGGGTGGGGAGCTGATTGATTATGAAGAGGGAAGCAACGTGATAACATATACCGTGTCATCCGGCCGAGCGGGAATTCGGGGATTCTGGAAGTCGCCCAAAGCGTTGCATAATTCCGTGCCGAGGACGGAAATGCGCTTCCACTACGGACAACTAGTGATGAATAATGCTTGAACAGCGCATGACTAATGCTTCTTAGTCAGTGAAGTGTGTGTGTGTGTGTGTGTGTGTGTGTGTGTGTGTTTTTTTATCCCTAACTTCCGCACTCGATATTGCACGTGTCTTATTTGGATTTTATTTCGCTCGGATTTCACCACGCGCAGTTTCATACTCTGGTGTCCAAAAGATTTCGTATTTAAGTTTAATTTTTTTTTAATACGCCAAAGTTCTAATTGCAGAGCGATGAACTAAAAGAAAAGGAATACTAAAATAGAGAATTAGTGGACAATATTTTAAAACATTTCAACAGCTTTATTTTGCGACCAGCATTGCTCGAAACCCATCCGAAATCGGGCCAAAATTCGCTGTTTAGCCAAAGCATCTAGATGCGCCTGCTCCCCGGCGTAGTACATCTGCCCAGGCTTGGTCCTCGGTACAGATGCACCGGCAGCGTGTGCATGAACTCGCGAGCGATTAAAATCGAAAGCAGCCATATCGGCCGTGCCGTGCCGGTTGCCTAACTCGCAGGAGCAACACGCACGCGGCTGTACGAAAGTGACAGGGAAAGGCAAACGCACCGCACAGCGTTTGCTTCCCTCCGACGGGGAAATAAAAAGACATCCGATGCCGTTCGATTGTTACTGTTCGATTGTTACTCTTCCGCTCTTTCTTTCTAGACGTTCTCTCGCTCTCTTTGGCTCTATATATGTAGCACAGATCATATACGTGTATATATCTTCGCTCTCCCGTCCGTGCTTTCCCCTTTCGTATTCAAATGAAAGCGTTCTCGGCGCTGTGGAATGGCCCCTAAACGGAATCTGCCGAACAAACCGGAGAATGCGTCAAATAGTTGCGCAATGTTGTCAGCGACTCAGCGCTCGTTAAGTAATTTAAAGTTTGACAGCTTTTTCACCTAAACATGGCGGCAGGTTGGACAACTCTGGCACGCGGTGTAGCTTCCCGCCGGACGCAATTGGGCAGCCCAATTCCGCAAGTGGAGCGAATTTCGGGTGATCAATTGATGCGCCATCGTTTGAACTTCGGGTGTAAGGGGAAATAAAATTAGGCACTTTTTATTGAGCGCTTCTGCTCGCGCCGCACGCGGCAAAACTCCAGAACGCAATAACCTACTTCTGCGGGACCGCAAACCGTTCCCGATCGGCGCTGGAAGTCACTCGAAGCTTCGACGGGTGCGGCGGAAGCCAAAAACCTCGGGCTGCCTCCAACGTCCAACATTCTAGATCGAGGAGCGTTTTAGAAAGTCAAACGGTGGGCGAATCGCGGCGATGAAAGCAAAACTTGCCTTTTTTTTGTTTTTTTTTTTCTTTCTTTTTTTCTTATTATTCCGATCCCCGCGTACCTTCCCCCCACCCGGGCCCACCCACCAACGCGGGATCCCCATTCCAGCTTCGCCTCGTGCTCGTCGAACGGTTCCCGAAACGGGAAGTTCTTTCGCTGCTCAGAACACGGGCGTGTTGCGAATTCCATCCGCGCGTTGCTCGTGAACTCCAAGCTGACCAACCAACTCGCCGTTCAACATGCCTTAAAAAACAAAAAAAAAAATAAGACGCCCAAGAATGTTGGCAAGAGAGAAAGGAAAACTAGCTCGATTGCCGGGAGGTTTGCAGCAAATGGATTGAGTAACGTGGAATACGCGAGCGGCAATCATCGGCTCGCTTTCTTTGTTTTTGTTTTGTTGTTTTTCTTTATATTATTATTTGGATCATCCCAAAAACGAAGGAAAAACAACGGCCACGTTGGACGAGCTTGTGAACTGACCGCAAAAACAGGACCGACGAAACGATGATGCAAGAGCGAACCGGTGGGAGGGGGTGGGGAGGGGGCAACAGATGCTTACGGTACTTTGCCGGTGGTGAAACTGCTCCGTTCTGCCATTCTACTGATTTGCGGTTTTTATTTTTATTTCATTTTTTTTTTGGTTTTGTTTCTGTTGTTGCTTTTTGTAGTGCGTTTCTTCCGTTTTCGTGGCCCGTTCGAGTGTTTCGCAATACCTCCGCGAACGGGAAACCGAAAGAAAGCTTCCACCGGGGCGGGCGGGGGAGGGGGGAGGGGGAGGGGGTTGAATGAAAAGAGAAGAAAAAAAAAGTAAAAACCATCATCCACGCACGAAACGAAACGCTGCGCAGCAAGCGAAAGCGCGTGCGGTTGTCCAGGAAATGGTCGAGAACGGCACCGAACCGAAACCACGCTGCCAACCACGTGAGCGGATGAGCGTTTGAAAGATGGCGTACGGCGCCATCTAAGACACGAACGAACGTCAACAATGCGTTGGGTGGTGGACCGCCGGAGGGAGGTGGTGGAAGTTTGGAGGTGGCAATACAACGCACCACACGCACCCAAGCACACGCGCGCGGTGTCAAGTTCAATGTTAGTGCAAGCACACCGACGTAAACACGTACCGTACGTACGGAAGACTTTTCTCCTCCCATCGCCCCACCGCCATTGGACGCATGCTTTCTTCGGCAACAGGGTCAGCAGCGCCGTGATCGCATCCGCCCCTCTCTTGCATCCGCCCGTAACGTAACGCACCGGGCGAGAAGCCACGGGAGCTTGGAGCGAGTTCCACAGCCGCCACCTGCAATGCAGTCTTCACTTTCTGTGCGTACGGGAACGGGCTTTTGTTGTGCTTATTTTGTTTTGGTTTTTTTTCCCATTTTTTCCTCCCCGTTCGCTCTCGCGCTGCCGGATGGAGCGACGGAGAGCGAGAGTGGGACGGGTAGCGGCGAGCGAAAGGCGAAAGGCAGGCCCGATGGGTGATGACACTTGACGCCGGTGAGCGACAAAACTAGGTGAGCCTGCCGAGATATTGGAGCGCTAGAAAGCACGGGGCGCGTGATCATTGCTGGTAGTTGTGTGATATCGGACACTTGTACGATTGTTTTCGAGATCGTAAGCACCCTTTAAACGATGTTTTTTTTTTTTCTAGCCAAACTAGAAACATAAATGGAAGGTGAAGTTCATTTCTGCGCGTAAATTAAATTTTGCTTGTAAGGTGCGATCTTTCCTTATGCACATTTTGCAGTCCAGTTTTTTCTTGTATAACACGCACACCAACCCCATTACTTTATAATATTTTCATGTATTACCGCGTTTACCTGACAGCTAGTACATAGCTGTCAAATATCAGGTTTCAAAACAAAAACAAACGGTGACGTATTTATCTAAAATGCTATTTTTCCTTTGAAACCCGTGGAAAACTCTATTTCTATTCCAAAGGATAGAAATAGGAGTTCTAGAAGAGAAATATAAGAAAAATGCATAATTTATATTGAATGTCAAACGTTTGTTTACCAATAACGGATTGTCGAGCGATAGCGATCGTTTACTAATTTCGCATGAACTTTGGTTTCTCTTGAGTGAAATGTTGCGAAACATTTCGAACAAGCGAACTAGTGTGCGAAATCTTATCGGACACATCTGTCAAAAAATTACTCAAAAAATTGGTCGGCTGGTTGACCTCCTTACAGGGCATGCAGCCGATAACATTTTTACTATTTTCTACGCACGTCCATTGTGCCCAAATGTCACGCTTAGTGCCATCCTAGTATCCTCCATCATCCACACACGCCGAACGGGTTCACATCGCCCAGTATTTTGGCAAATCGCAAACACCGGCATCCTTTCGCTAGCCGAACCGACCGATCCGCCAGGCCACCGGTTACGCTTTCTCGAAACAGTCTGATGCAATCGGTGTCAGCTCGGCTGTCACTGCATTTTGGTTTGTTGTGTTGTGTTGTTGTTGTTTTTTTTTGTTAATGTTTTATGTTCCTTCTCCGATCCTTGTACAGCTATCTTTCACTTGTCAAGTGAAGCATTAACGTCCGTCCTGCGGGCGGGCTGGTCGTGTGAGCCCACGGCGCAACAGTTACGCTGTGACGATTTGCAGCACGATTTACGGATCTAACGGTACATCGGTGCAGTGCCCGTGGGCTTTTGGGGGCGGGTGGGCGGAACGGTGGGCCGGGATGCCGGGATGCCGGGCGCGACTCGTTGGGCGGTCGGGGCCGTTTTCGGACCATCATCGGGTCGAAATCGAGGGCGTGTGGAAGCCGGCGTGAACCACGAACTGCGTGTTCGGCACCGCCTTGGGATAGCGAACGCGAAAGGTTCCACCGGCCGGTTCCCGATCGCCTGCCCGGATCCTGCCGTTAGTGATTTGTGTGGAGTGAGGAGAAAACCCCCCCCCCCTGCCCCCATACACACACGCGAGCAGATTGACGTCTTGGCGCTTTCGCAGTCGCGGCGGAATTTCGCGTAACGGTTCGGCGTACGAATCCGCCCCTGCCGCACGTTTATTCCCGGTTCACGTTCCAGTTGCGCTGCGCTCGCTGCTCAGATAACCCCGCGGGGGTACCGAAAAAAATACTGACCACCCCACAGGCCCACCGGCCGAACCACCGAGCCAGCGAGCTAAATAAAATAAATAAATCAACCAGCGCGAGCGGACCGACAAAGCAACGGGCGGGCAGGTCGCAGCAAAACAAAACACCCGGCGAACTAGACCACATCGCATTTTTGCGCGGCCTTAATTGGACGCTGGATGATCCCGTGACCGTGGCGAAAGGAAACGGCCCGGTTGCTGGGAAAAGGCGCGCAACGGGCGCAGGAAAAATGATCACTTTCACCGGGCGCCCAAGAAAAGCCTGGGCGGTTCGTACAGATTTCTAATGTTGTGAAATCGGGCGCAAATGAGCAGCCGGTGGGTTGGGTGGGTTGGGATGCAGGAAGTCAAACCAAACCGGCGGTGCATCCAGCGTCGGCGGTGTTCTCCGGCGGTGAACCTCGCCGACCTGCGGAGCTAACACGAACTGTCAGTGCTGTCAGTGCTGTCAGTGCTTAGCTATCCTTAGCCCCGAACGTGCCAATCACGTGACTTGCTTGAAAGTGGGCAGTTCGTGTGTACTCCCTTGAGCCCGAGACCCCTTCCCGGGCTTGCCGCCGAGGATAGCTGGGATTGTTACGTAAATCTAGAAAGTGTCCCAATTTCAAACCTGGCTTCAAGCTGGCTTCAGAAGGAGATTAAGCCATTGAGCAAACCGCAACAGCGCTACCCGTTCCCGCAACAGCCCTGTCTACTGCAATCCTCCTATTACACTTGAACGGCTCCTACTCTCTCTCCTCTCTCTCTCTCTCTCTCTCTCTCTCTCTCTCTCTTCTCCTCCATATCTCTTTCGTTCCACCGTGCCCGGTCGATCTCGCCGTCACGTTTTCGCGCACGTTCTTGCCCAGCCCAGCGAAAGACCTGCGGAACCTGCGGACTTTATCACGCCACCCGAAAAGACGTCCATTTTTGTTTTTTTTTTTTTTTTCGGGGGGACAGAAACTAGGGAGCAAAACAAAATAGACAGAATTCTTCTGCTGCGTGCGCCACGTGGGCCACGCGGCCCAAAACAAACCAAAACAAACAAATGCGCGGGGTCGGAGGGGGGGGGGGGGGGGGGGGG
>KI915047.1:5124594-5231425 GCA_000473445.2 Anopheles farauti | reverse complement strand
GGGGGGGGATGAAAGTTTTTGCACTCGCGCACACTCGATCTCTTACTTTCTGCGTAACCCTCCAACGTCCGGCTCCACGGTTACGTAAGGTGCGCTGTATCGCAAAAAAAAAAAACCAAACCGAATTCTCGCTTTCCTTCGTGACAAAACACGCCAACCCAGCGCGGAGTACATCTTCCGTTGGTGCTGCAGCTAGATAGCTGTATACCTGTTTCTTGAGCTGATGGTATGCTTTTTTTTTCTTCCCCGCGCGCGCGCGCGAAAGCCGCCTCCAGTTGGGGCTCCCGTGCAAAATGGGAGCGACGGCGGCAGGGAAAGCAGTTGCGAGGGCCTGAGGCATGGGCGGTAACGAAAAGAACGGTACCACATTTTAGGCATTTTTGTTTCGGCGCTTAAGGAATTGGATCATTGCATTCCAGAAAACCACTTTCACGGCGTGCGAAAACAGAAAGGAAGGAAGGCGAATAAAATGTATGGCCCACCCCGCTCCCCTCCCCGCTAAGTAGGTCCTGGGGGAATCGTTCGCCGTGTGGGGGTGGGTGGGGGAGGTGGGCGGTGATAGTGTGCGAGAGAGCATTACCCCCGCGCGGTAGGAGGGCAAAGTAAAAGGCGGTTGGAGCTGGAGCTGGAGTTCAAACGCGAACGAGAGGAAACAAGAAAACGGGACAGAAAAGATCGACAAACAGCGTGGAGTGTGTTGCAGTTCGGATAACATTTTCTGCGAAAGAATTCTTCTACTAAAAATTGGTGTGCAATAGTGTGCAGCGTACAACACAGCACAAACAAATCGACAGGTCGACCCGAAAGCAATCACGAAATAGAACGGAAGCGAAAGAAGGTGGGAAAGAAATTTAATTTGAATTATTTAAACGATAGCAAACGGCGCGCTGCTTGCAAAAGTTGTCCTAACCTGGGAGACCCGAAACGTCGCTTCCAGCGTGTGACGCAACCACGCTGAAAACCCCAACCGTGGCTGACAGTAGGGGGACAAACGGCGAGAGCAGCGGCGGAAGAAAGTGAGTGACACCGAACTGACGTTCGCTTCTGCTGCCTTTCCCCTTCTCTCTCTCCCCCACCTCACCCCCTCGCCCTCGCGAGTGTTCTCGAGCGGACAAGATGGCAACGAAAGCGATCGGAGCGATTGCACTCGGGTTGCGGATTACGATATTGGCTTCCTTTTTTTTTCAGAACGTGCGAAAGGTAGTAAATTCTGCGATGGCGAACACGCTCGCCGTTGGCCAACGTTGCCCGACAGGCACGAAGATAAGAGAGCGTCGTGTGTACCGTTCAGCACTCGAAAGTTGGCCTCCGCCTTTCGCTCGTGTGTTGGTGCAGCAAATTCCGACCGGCGTTTACCGTTACGCTTGCTTGGAAACGACGCCGACCACCGGACGTGGTTTATCAGAACGCTCCAAAAAGGGAAAAGTGTTCTGGAAGGCTGGTCGTATTTTTTTCTTTTTCTTCAGGATTGTTGTGCGACGCATCATTTCTGGACGATGACAACACCGCATTTTGAGGAATCGTGAAATACTTTCATCGTTACTGTTTTTTTTTTTCTTTAGTCCACACTTGTAGTAGGACTCTTGCCAGAGTTCCGAAGTTTGCCGAGTTATCAAAGAAGTGTGAATCTCATCATACCCAGGAACTTCGATTTCGAAAGAATCCTCTCGTCTATCCGATGCGAACATGTCGACTTACTTTATTTTGAGAGGCTAGCTAACTGTCATCGAAACAAAGAGGACTGTTTCGATGTACTTTTTGGACAGCAAATTCGTAAGTCATTGAATCCCCTCATGGAGCATGGAAACTCTCCCGTCAAGCAAAGTTCCTTTCCCTGATTGGAAGTCCAGCTGCCTGTTGCTAGTTTGCACCCGTCTACGCCGGCTAAGCTTCGTGCATCTCGGCAGCGAGCTCCTCACAGTACACCGGTCCGGTAGACATCGAGCCAGTCTCTAGCAACGAGGCACGTTCAACACCCGGCAAGACTGTCTGCTTCTGTGACACTATCGCTTCATTCGACCGGACCCGCTCGGATCACAGGCCCGGTTTGACAGTCATTGTCAAGGGTACCGGACCGGCCGGTCGTCCGCGGGCAGACCCGGTTATATAACTTCGCGCTCCGCGGGATTGATTGATTGATTTTTGCAGGAAACACACCAAAAAAAAAAAAAGCAAATAAATAAAAGTGCCCGGCTGATTAGAATATATTTTGCGTTAAACCGGTTTGGTTTCCACCTCCTCGCGTCCACGCGGGGATTTTAGTGTGCGTGCGTGTGTGTGTGTGTGTCGGTTTTTTTTTGCGGAGCCGCGTGCTGCCGTTTCGTCACCTGTCACCTGAGCGCGGCTGCCCGGAGCAGACAGTTCGTCGAGGTGCCGCGAACGCGACCTGGCGCAAAAATTGCGCACGCACGCGCGCCGGGAGGAAGCATGGGAGGAAGGTCATGTTCGGATGCTTTCGGGGCGGGCGGTAGCGGGGAACGGTAGCAACCGGGCGGGGAAGCTGCGAAAACTGGTAGAGCAAAAGAGTGCGCGGTGCAGCGGGCAAGGGCACTCGCGTGGTGCGCTCCGGGGCAGGTTTCTAGCTCTTCCTGCCCGAACCAGCTCTCCGGTTGGATCAATCAAACCAGTTTCTGGCGTGGGGCCTGCCGAGCGGTCGCCAGTATCGAGAACCTGCGATCGGACCGCCGTCTAGTGGTTGGAAAGACGAGTAACGAGTACTTGGGCGTAGCAAGACCCGGTGAGCTCACGGCGACACGCCAACAGCTGCTCTGGTAAGCCAAAAAGCCTAACGTCAAACGCAATCGGGACGACAAAGAACCCACGCGATGCCGACGAAACCCGCCCTCCAACAGTGCTCTATGGATCTTTCCAAAAAAAAAAAAAATAAGGCACGCTCGTTTCGAGACTTAGACTTTAACGCCTGACGCGCGAAGAGTTCCGGACATGCGAGTGCGATATGGACGAACCGCGCAAGTAAGGCCTAAGCTCACGTTCCGAACCCCTTCAAAGCCTCCAGAACCCGACAAGCGAAGTTTTATCCAGCAAGAGCCCTCACACGGCCGGCTCGCGCCTTATCAATGAAAGAGAAATTGTTAATGCTTTCACATGGTGCGCTCTAATTTAGTCTCCCCCAGGTGTGGCTAGCATTAGTTACCATAATACATCGAAAGTGCTCATTTGTTGGTTGCGTTTCTTTCATCCGAAAGAAGTGAGGTTACAATCGCACCGGGTATTGGGGTGGTCTTGGTTTTTTTTGGTGCATCGATGCGTTTATGTTTTACCGCTCTCGCCCCAGTCACGAGTCGTTAATTTCTCCCTGTTTTAATCTCGGCTTTTTTCGGCGGATATTTAGCCACCGAAAGGTGAATAAGAATGGCGCTCGGGATGCGGTGTTTCTAAGTACGTCATGGTTGGCGGGCTGCGCACCCGGGATGGGGTAACCGAAACCGGAAGCAAATCGATGCCACGCACGCTGACGTCAAAATGGTGCTCCACCGCGCCCTGGAAGACGCAGTGCGAAGTCCGGGCTTGGCGCTGTTGCTAGGGAACGTATCCCGTGGGTAGCGCCTGGAGGAGCGCCAGGGCTCTCTGGTTACGCAATGTGCCCGGGGTTATTGTTTTTTTTTTTTTGGCCGCTCGCGATCAGGTTGCACACCGTCATGTGCGGCGAGTTCTGCTGCAATCAGCCGAAAACCGTACCACTCTTCCGGGGGAAGAGTTCGATCCGGTTTCGTTTCGGCGGGATTACCGCCCTAGTCTCACCTAGAGCCCGGCGAGATCGTTAATCGCTGACGCGCACGCACGCAGGTAAACCAACACCTTTCGTGCGTCAGCAGAGATAGAACGTTCGGTGCGGTAGGAGCGACCGTGCGGCGGGAGGTCGTAACTTCGCGGAAGCTCACAAACACACACACACACACAATGGCTCCCGTAAAAGCGGCTCCTTTCGGCTTCGGGGACTCCCACGGCAGCAGCAGCAGCAGCAGCAGCAGCAGCCGCCACCGTGTCCTACATACGAGCGGCTTGTACTTGGACGCCGCCAATCGTAATTGATTGACCAATTGCGGAAAGGTCATGATCAAGGGGAAATTGAAATCCTATACCCGCAACCAGCCGGCAACCCTGGCCACGCCAAATCCAAACGCGAAGAGCCGCGCGCATTTAGCAAAACGCTCAGGGCCGACACCGCCGCACTAGCGCCCGTCCGCCATAACGGCTTCCCGTCCGCCATAGCGCTCTCGGCGCTAGAATATCTTGCCCAGCGCGCGGCACCGGAAGAAGCGAACCAGGAAATGCAACCATTTGCAATCGTACCGGCGCGCACCGATTGACGAAACCGGGCAGAGGGCCGCCGCACGGACTTACGTCAGCCCAAAATGGCCGGTACCAGGGCTCCCCGCCGTCCAGCGGCGAACTCCGGTAGCTAGAATCGTCCGAGAGGGCGCGAAAACCAGCCAGCGGTGCAAAAGCCACGCGGTGCGATCGTCGGCAGTTTAAGCGCGAAAAATCCGCTAACGCCAGCAGGAGAAGCGCCGGACTTGGTCCAGCGTTCCGTCGGTGTTCGATTTCTGCAAGCGTTCTATTTTTTTTTTCTGGCTTTTTTTAGCCCTTCCCCCAGGTGCATCGGCACAAGTCGGAATCAGTGTTGGCGGCTGTCGACACGTTTCTAGCCTGGCGTGGTCCATGCGACTTCCCATCCCTTTCTTCCCTGTTTCGTTCCCGCAAACGGCCCGGACCTGGATGTTTTGGAATGTCCGTGCAATGCGAGCAATCTACTTACCCTTGCTGGTGAAGTATTGATGCGTGACCTTAATGATCGGGAAGGGGTTTTTTTTTGTGTTTTAATGCTCGTTCGATTCACCAGCACCGATAAACGATTTCACAAAAGATTGGTACCGTCCAAAAAAAAAAAGAAAGCAAGAAATACAGGCTACCGGTCGCCAGTGTCGGATGTCAAGCAAAGTTCGTCAAGAGCCTAGACCAGAGGGACGCAACGGCGCGACACTGAGGGCCAAAACAAACACGGCGAAACGGGCAAGAAGAGGGAAAAAAAACCCCTTTCAAACTACACTTGTTCACGGCAGGACCAACGGCGAGGCACTGAGCGGACCGGCGCTGCCCAGCGAACCACCTTGGGTTTTGCGTCTAAGCACGTCCCGAAAAATTCGTACCAGGCCGGTTCCGGTTCGGCTAAGCGCGCTCCTTCGCACCCTTTTATCGGCCCGTTTCCTTCCCATGCGTTTGCTCCGCCGCTTCCCTTTGCGCCTTCCCGTGGGCCTTCTAATTACACACTCCCATTTCGGTTTGCGTGTGGGTGTGCGTTGAGGTCTGTGTATGAGCGTTTTTTTTTTTTTCTTTAAGGTTCTAACCGTACCGACCGCAGCGCTCAATGCTGGAAATCAAACAAAACGGAAACAACGCGGGGGGGAGCTGCCGGGGGAGAGATAAAAACCCGCTGCGAAGAGGAAGCAGGATGAAGGTTGCACGGG
The DNA here is from genome assembly GCA_000473445.2 of Anopheles farauti. NCBI lineage: Eukaryota > Metazoa > Arthropoda > Insecta > Diptera > Culicidae > Anopheles > Anopheles farauti. Next base: position 5,225,936 of record KI915047.1, on the reverse strand, counting down.
CGCGGCTTAGAAGCCTCCGCAACAGGAAGGGAGCGTTAATTGGAAGGACCTAGAAGCCTGCATGACGGCAGGTTTCTTTTCGAAGCAGTACTTCGAAGCTGGCGTTAACTTTAACAGCCGGCAGCATCAGCAGCTGATCCGTATCGGTCGCCTACCGCATTTCCCTCAAGGTATTCGCTTCACGCACGCACTAAGGTACGCCGTGCTCCCAGACGGTGCCGGCAAGGTCGCAATCTATGGGCAGCAGCAGCAGCAGCAGCAGCGCAGGACTCGGAAGGTACGAACGTTACATGAGGTTTATGGATGACAGCTAAAGCCAAACATCTTGCCCGCCTTGAGATTTGCAGCGCGCCGGACACCTAAGCACCAAGGAGAGAGATATTTTGAACGAATCCTTGGAGCCACACACAGAACGCGGAAGTAGCTTTATTCCGTTTGCGCGCGCGCGCGCGCGTGTGTGTGTGTGTGTGTGTCGCAAAATCCATCGCCTTCGATGGTGGAGTTGTGTCGGAGAGGAGACACCGAGCCGAGTTTGAGGAGCAATCACATCACAGGACCGTTACCTATATCCCAACTGGACAACCTAGGAGATTGGAACAGGCACCTTCCAGACCTAGGACCTTGCGGATATTGACATTCTTACATCCAGATGTGCAAAATATCGCTCCTCTGTACATGCCACACATTATCCAGCAGCTGTTTCATAGCCCATTGCGCTTTCCAGCGCTCTTGAAATACACCTTACGCTGTCATTTTGGGACTCGATTTTGGAGTTTTCTTCACGGGGGGAAATAAAAAAAAAACACGCTCGAATAACAGGTTTGCCTAGGTTTTTGGTTCCCCCGCGTGATCCGGATCGCTGCTCTCCTATTTCTACAAATCATTGTGCTTCTTCCTGTGCAAAAATGGCTGTGCTTATTCTTCAGAACCCGGTGCGCTGATTTGACAGCTCTCGACAGGTGACAGAAAATCGCTTGGAAGCTTCTCGCGACTTATCGGCGTGACTTGAGGAGTTTGGACGTTTCATTTGAACGTGATGTAAGTGGCGAAAATTATAACCCCACACACCACGCGATAAGGACAACGATTCGGACGGTGTGTGCGAGGTTTTGTTCTAAAACCCAGCCGTTGCGATGTTCCTACACTTCGGCCAGTACCATTCGCTCCGTCGGAATCCAAATCGCACGAGCTCGAGCCAACCGGTAGACTAGTTTTCAAAACGGGCTAGGCACATGTGCGCCCGAAGAAGCGAAAAACCGGCTTTGCGAACTTGTACCGGCGGCGGGCTGATTGCTTTTTCCCGCATCCCTTTCCAGCGTTCGCCGCCGTCGAACGTAAAAAAAGGGTTTCAGGCCCGCGCCGCTGCCACCCCGTTGCCCGGCCCCGCCTGGAGTGAAAGAGCCGCCGATTGGGGCGGAGCGGAAAAAGAAAAACCTGCCAGCAGAAGTAAAAAACAAAAAAAAAAAACAAAAACAGTCGAAATCCGAAACCTGACCGCGCGGGGGTACGAGGATGGCGGCCGGCGGCAGCGGATAAGATCACCGGAGGAAATTAAGTCATATCGGGCGAGTGGTATAGTTGAGCGAGGGGCTTTTCGAGGGCAACGAAACCGGGGAAAGAGCAAGAAAAATCCCACAGATCAGAACAGATATCGATTAGCTAGCTCCTGCCCGGGGGCGGGAATACCCGGCACCGTTCGGTGCCGCAAGGATGGAAACCAGTTTCCCGCCGCCCGCAGGATCCTTGTTCCGAACCGGGTGGAAGCGCTTTCTTCCCGGGACTCGTTCGCCCTGTCCGTCGCGTTCCGGGAGCCGCTAATGATCTGCCGATTTTAAATAGTCCTATAATAAGGCGGGCTGCTGCTGCGGACAGAATTTCGCCCGCAATGGCCTGTTGGATGGATGGACGGTTTTTACAGCTAGGAGCTCGCTAGGGTCGCTAGCTACCCGTTCTTAGCATCTACATACAACTGGATCAACGAACGGGCTGACATGTCTCGCGGCACATCTCTCTCTCTCTCTCTCTCTCTCTCTCTCTCTCTCTCACACACACTCTTTCGCCACGGCCTGGCACTGGTCATAAACACATGCGAAGCCCCCGCTGGTTCTCGTGGGTAAGAATTTCTCGTTGCGCCCCGAGCGACCATCTAGAGAAAGTCTCGTGCCGAGCGGGCTCTAAGATTTCGATTGTTCACCGGCCGTTCACCTCGTGTGCGATTTTGTACGAAAAGGACGCGGCGGATGGGTAGTTGATCCGCGAACGGCCAGCCCAGCCCAGCGAATGACAGCTAGCGTTTGGGCCCCGCTAGACGCTAGACCCAAACGGCAATGGCGAGGAGACCCAAACGGCAAGAACTTGGCTTTATTTGAGCGGCGATCGGCGGATCGGCGGCGGTTGCCACGCTCGGCCTTTTAATTGGCGCTTCTTGCGGTTGGAAACGATGCTCCGATACATCCACGATACGTCCAGCAAGATGCATTCTTGTCTCGCGACGTCCAGGCAATGGCGCCATTGCCTCCACCAGCACGCGGTATCAGTTCTCTCTTGTGCTTGGTTTTTTTTTTTTGTTCGCTCTATCTATTTATCACTTCTGCTTCTTTCGCTTGGTCTCTCTGTCTTTCTCTCGCATCCTTTCTCCCTCTCTCTCTCTCTCGCCTAGAATTGCACTGCGTCTTGCACCAGCCAGCGTCCTGGTGTGCGTGCGGTATTCTACTTCGACCGATTCCCACCCGTTATCCAGATGCAAAACCGGGCGCGATTCACTTTTCCTGTCCGTAAAAAAACGCACACCTCCCCGTGGCGCTATTCCTCGCCTCGCCAAACCTCGCCGCTGGCAAACCTGCGGGACAAGTTTGCAAAACCGTAACCGGTAAAGCCCGGCCCAGCTCGCGGCTCCCGTGGGATGGATTCCGGCCCGCCTTTGCAGTCCCCTCGCTGCGGCTCCTAGCTCGCGTATGACATCAGAGATCGTTCCGGGCGGGCAGATGAGGAGCTCGGCCGCCTCGGCTAGTCCCGATGAGAAAATGAGATCACGCCACGGTCGGTGGTCGATCATTTTCGGCGGTAGCTGATCGGGGGTCCTCTGTCAAGGTTAAGCCTCGAACGGTCGAGGTGACAGTCGGAGCGAGGTCTAAAACTGGATGTACCGGAAACGAAAAAGCGCTAGAACCGAGCTTGGGTGCGTGTGCGTTGAACCGAGCTTGGGCCGTTGCAGTAACGAAATAAAATGGAGATAAAAATTCTTACTGCCTTATTCTTTTCACCGATTAATCCAGGACCGATTCCGGCTCGCAAACCCGTACACGCTCGCGACGTCGCAAATTTTAGAGCTCACCGTGGGTGACGGACGCACACAAGCGGAGCTTCTAAACTGGTTGCCTCGAGTTGGCGTATCGCAGTGAAAGTATAGAACTTTCGCTCACATACCATCAAAACGACGGTGGGCGAATGGCGAACGTACCGCCGAGAACGTACCGAGCGATCATCTCGTTCTGGTGTGCGTGTGCGTGAGAAAAGAGAAAGGCCGCTCGGTTCGCCGTGCGCGAGAGGATGGCAGAGAAATGGGTCGCTCCGGTGGGTTCTTTCCACCTAGCGCTGACGTTTGCTGGTGACGTTTGCCCGGCCCGTGACGCCGATTGATGATTGTTCTAATTATTTCCACCACTTGGGCGTTCCCTGGCCGGCATAAAATGCCCTCGCCTCGACCTGGACCGGACCAGACTCGGTGTCTAAAAAAGAAAAGAAAAAAAGGGCTAAAGGAAACGAAACGGAACGGTGAGAACGGGGGAAGAAATGGCCGGGTCGGTGATTAACGCGGCGATAGAAACTCGGCGCAGCTGGAATTAAGGCGAACGGGCGCACACGATAACGCCCATCGTTGTTATTATCATTCGAATTAATATCGTTATGATCGTAGCATTTTATTACTGTTATTACACCACGCACACCTCCGTGCCGCCATTAATTGGCCATGCCTCTAGCTATCCCCTGCCCAACCCGATGAAGATGAGCTCGCAACCGCTTGACATCTCAGGTCCAAGCGATACGCCGCCGGTGCCTAGCGAGAACTTGCCAGCCGCCTTTGGGAGCTGATATTTGACAAAAGTCTCGTTTTTTTGTAGACCTTCCGACGTGATGTCCTAAATCCGGACGTTCCGTACTCGTCTGGATCAGGTGATCGTCCTGTCGATGGTGTGCGCTTTTTTTTTAATCTACCTGTTTTTTCTTTTTTTTTAATCTAATCTATCTCTCCTTTTTCCAACCTGATTAAAGATTCACAAAATCTGTTCAGAATCTTCTTTCAGGGTGAGGCTTTTTCGGGGAAAATCTCGGGAAGAGCTGGAGCGCGTCGACAATTTCCACCGGCATTCGCACCGGCTGGTGGGTTTCCGGGGCGGGTGTTGGTTGCAGAGAACAAATGATCGCCCCCCTCCCCCGCTCCAACCCGCCAACCGAAAACCCTTTTTTACCCTGCCCCTGCCGGCCCGGGAGTTCGGTTTCTTCTCCCCGAGTTGGTGCCTTCTTTTTTCCTCCCCCGTGAGCGATTCGCTTTCTCGCTCGCAGCCACCGAGAAGGTGGGCCGGGGGAAAGGGGGGGTATGGGGGAGGGCGAGGTGTTGTTGGGAGAAGGGGAGGCATGTTTTCGCTCGCGGATCACTGCTGCTGCTGCCATCGCCTTCTTTCGCCATCTCTTGCGCACCTGATCTCGACATCCTGCTCCGGCGCCCGTCTCGCTCCGTGTTCTTGCGCTCTTCGCTCTTCGCTCTCTCCCTCTCCCTCTCTCTCTCTCTCTCTCTCTCTCTCTCTCTCTTTCGCACACACAAACACACACACACGCAGGCACGTAAGGTTGGGAGATTTTTGTTGTTGGATTCAATAAAAAAAAAAAGATTGCCTGCTATCTTCCTCCCACAGGGGATCGTCCGTTTTCATTTCGTTTTTTTTCTTGTTTTGTTTTTGCTTTTGTGTTTTTATCTCATCTCGGGCTCGATTGCGATGACTCCCACCTCCCCTCCCCCACCCCACCCCATTGGGCCTTTCCGTTCAGGGATACAGGAGGCCGGCGTTCTCCCGTGCGGCGTCTCGCTCGCACACCGTTGGCGGGGCCGCCCGCGTTGCTCCTGCGCCTTCCCCCACACCAACCCCCCTTCCCCCCTCCCCCCACGCCACGCGTTGCGCTGGTCTCTCGCGAGGGCGCCCGCACGCGCGCGCTCTCTCTCGCCTTTTGTGCCGCATGTGCTGGCGTACGCGCGCACGCGTGCGCGCGCTTGCACACACCGTGCCTTCGCTCCGGGCTTTTGGGCCCAGCACGCCGCCGCTGCGAACTCTATATAAACGTTGGCGTATAATCCGCATTCGATCCAGTCTAACTTTTTTCGTAGCTAATCGCTGATCGGCGACCCAGGAAGCGACCTCCCGGCCGAAGCAAAAACAAAAAAAAAAGGAGAAGCAAAGCAAAGGCAACACCGAAACGGTTTCGGTTCCGCGCACGACGACGTCCTTTTCTTTACCCTCCCTCCTCCCGCCCCCCACCACCACCACCACCACCACCACCACCCGGCAATCAATCGAGCCGCCCGAGACGAGTCCAGACAGTGAGGCGCTTCAACAAAAACACAAAAAAAAAAACACAAAAACCCCCAAAAGCCGAGCACATCCTTCAAAGATCCTGCGCACGCAAAAAGCTCGTCCAAGCTCATCGGGTCGATCAGCAAGCCGTCAGCGGGGGGTTTCGTTTTGTTGTTGCTGCGAAAAGCAAGCAAAAAAGTACGAGTGCAATACGTTCTAGTTCGATAAGGATCGGTTTCGTTAGCTTTTATTGTTTAGTATTTTTTTTTTTCGTTTTAATTTCCATTCGTTTCGCGGTGTCCTGCGGTTGCGTTGTTTTGTTTTGTTTTTTTTTTTTTTTACTTTGTTATCACCAGTTGGCTGCTTCGGCTTTAGTTGTTTCGTTTGTTTGGCGCGCGTTCGCCACGCGCGCACTAGTTGTTACGTTTTGGTAGTAGTAATTTGCTGTTTTGTTTGGGCCGGAGCCGATTTGTCGAGCAGTTGTAATTCGCTACCCTCGTGCCGATCGCGGAGTGCCTCTGTGTGTGCGTGTGTGTGAGTGCGCGTGTGTGCGAGTGAAGCTAGTGCCCGGTGGAAGATTTAAAACCCGCCCGCTTAGGCACCGGGAAGGGCAGAGCGCGCTGGACGGTTAAGGGCGAGTGCGCAAGGCAAGGACTAGTTGGACGCAAAGTACTAGCGGCCGGTAGTTGGTGTGGAAGACTTTCACCGCGCACCGTTGCGGTAGAACGCGCAGAGTAGTGGTGAGAGACCGCGCCCGAAGCGCGGAGACTTCACATCCGCCATGGCGTACACCGGGCTGATACTGGCCTTCCTCACGATCGTCCTGTCCGTCGTGTGCTACTTCAAGATACTGTACGAATGGCACCGGAAGGTGCGCATCCAGACCGTCCGGCCGGGCCGGCACCAGAAGCTGCAGGCGGTCCGGGCACCGGCAGCCCCGCAATCAACCACCGAGCTGGTGACGTTCCCGCAGGCACCCGGCCCGGTCCCGTGGCCCATCCTCGGCAGTCTCGCCTTCCTCGGCCAGTACGACGTGCCGTTCGAGGGGTTCACCGCGCTCGCGAAGAAGTACGGCGACCTGTACAGCATCACGCTCGGCTCCACCCGCTGCCTCGTCGTCAACAATCTCGACCTGATCCGGGAGGTCCTGAACCAGAACGGGCGCTACTTCGGCGGCCGGCCGGACTTTCTGCGCTTTCACAAGCTGTTCGGGGGCGACCGCAACAACTGTAAGTACCTTGCACTCCTCACCCGCTCACGCCTTCCATCAGCCATCAGCCCGGGGCCGGGGGTGGGAACGCATTCCGACGCGTTCAGAACATCCTAGCTACCAGTGCGGTTGGCTGTCTTCGCAAACCGCTCGCCCGCAACCGCTGCCAGCCAGAGCAACGCAACGCTGCCACACCGCCTGGCGTAGTGGGCCCTCCGGCTAGGTGGCGCCAAACGGTGCGCTTTATCTGGGCCAGAGAAAGTGAAACGCGGTCGCGCCGTCGCGCTAGGTCCGGTCGCCCTATCACCTTCGCGCCAAACGGAATCCGATCCCCGTCGCGAGCTGGTTGCCAAGCGGTTGGGGCCGGTTCGGGACGCCGGTTCGCTGGTCCAATTTCAAGCAAGCGTTTGCAAGGGTGCTACCAACGCGTTGGTCCTGGAGATTTCGTTGCTCCACATATGGGCTTTCCAAGTCCGGGATGCGTTGCTTAGAATTTGACGCCGACGAGCGCGTTGCCGCTTTGGTCCTAGGGGAAGATCGTGGAATGGAAGCCTCCAACTTGCCCGTGAGCGTACCGGGGCGAGATCTCGTTGGAAAACAAGTTCGGCTCCGATCTCCGATCGTCAAACGCGATCCATCTTTCAATGCCAGCAGCAAGACTCGCTAATATCCACAATCAAATCAAGTACCGCCGTACCGACCGCGCGGGGAAGTACGTCCGGAGTGCAACACCTAGCCGATCGTAGTGCAGCCTTTGCTACTTTTCGCGCCCGAAATGCCACCGGACGGGGTGGGTTGCTGGAGCCGGCGGGGAGGATAGTATTACGTCAACCAAGCACTTGCTGGCCGCATTTGCGCAAGCATTCGTGAGGTGGCTGTTTTTTTGTGTGTTTTGTTGCTTCTTTGAAATCACCTGCAACTGGGTCCTCGGCCGATCCGGCGATCGCTTACGTTGCCAGAACCATTCTGGGGCAGCTCGGTGGCAGGTTCTGTGGGAATGCGCCGCGGTTGAATGAATTTGTCGGCCAAAAGCGGGCAACAAAACTTCTCAATCGGCGCGTGCGGAATCCGAAGACACGCGTTGCATCAGAGCCTAGCACGGCAGCAATGGTTTGTAGGTGGTTCTTTCTAGAAAACCTGCTGCAAACACGGTTCGTACTTTGCATTTTGCCCGTTGCACTCAGCTGCTCGGTTCCAAGCCAGCTCCATTTACCTTTGCAATATGAAGCAAAAACTGACGTCACTCCGAATGGCGCGGCGTGGTGTCCACAAAACATCCACCTCAGCAAGCCACGTAACGCGCACGAAAGCATGCAACGGGCAACGGGGCCAATAATTTTCACCGATGCACCAAACCGGCCCAAGCGCTTGATTTCTTGCGCGCAGAAAAACGAGCAAAAACCAACGAGTTTGCCTGGCGACATTCAGCCGGTTCCTGCCAATGGCGGTCGGTTGGTTTCGGCAAGATGGTTTAGCACCGAACGCAGAACGGGATTCGCCATTGTGGGTGGACTTCAAGCTGCCAATGAGTGATCGTTTGTAACAAAGAGCTAGGTTCGTTCTGCTCTCGAACAGAAGCCCATTTGTTAGGCTATGTTCTATTTAAACTATTCTCTTGCACGCGCTGGGATTAGATCTGACCGTTCTCTTTCATTGCGCTCTCCAAATGCCGCGCTAAGTAGGTGAGTAGGTAAGGAAGACCCATTTAAAGGTCGTATTAAAACGAACCGAAATGGAACCAGAGCACCAACGGCGGGAGTTTTACTGGGCAAGCAAATGATCTGCTTCCGATATGGGTGATGTTAACACCCAATTAGAATTAGGGCTACGTTCAACTCAGACGCAGCAGCTAATGCGTTCATCCATAATTCCAACGAAAAAAAAAAAAAAAAAACCCCAAACCTAACCTAAAACCAGATTAGCGCGTAGGGGAAAACCATCTTCACCCTCATTATTGAGCGCAGCATGAATAATTCATCCGCAATATACACACATCTATATCGAGCGGGGCACCGGGGGAGTTCTCTCCTTTCCCTTTCACCATTCGCTCGCGAAGCGACCGTGCGGTAGAACAGTTAAGCCTTAAGTTAAGCGGCTCACGGTCAGCAGCAGCAGCAGCAGCAGTTCCACCCGCGGCTCGACTTCCGTTTCGATTCCTCTCGCGCGGCTGCGTGGTGTTATTTATTTGTTTCTTTACTATTGAACATTCATGCAGCCGCAAAAGCGCAGCGAACCAGTTCGGTGGCTGCAGGTCTAGGATTCGCGGCCTCCTATCTCCCTGTGTTTTTTTTTTTATTATTTTTGTGCAGGCAAGAACAAGGGCCTCCATCTCGGCTTAGACTTAGCCGCACCGGAAGCGATCGTTTACGCTTCTGCTCGATGGGGGAAAATGGCAGAAGCAGTTCGTTGCGGCAGGACTTCCGGGAGCCGCGCACGACGCAGCGGATAGTGGCGGCTTCCGTTCGCATCACGAACCGGGGCCGATACTTCCGGGCCGATCGTTTCTTCGTCCAGCCACGTGCCTCCGGTTGATGCATCACGCGTTCGGGTGCGTTTCGGAAGGCTGCGTTAGGCTGCGGCGGTGCGAATTCAAACCCGCTGGAGGACGCGTGCGTGTGTGCGTGGCTTAGTTTGGCGAAGGTCGCATCCGACCGGTTCCCAGGGCAGGTCGTGCCCTCAGCGCAAACCTCCAGCCCGCCATTTGTCACAGGACGTAATGGCCGTTTTATAGCCGAGCTGGCGAGCGAGACAAATATTCGCCGTATGGTAATGGCGGACGGGGCGATATTTGCATTCGCCCGCGATATTGACACTGACGGGTGTGTGCGTGTGTGCGCGCGCGCGCGCGCGCGAAGGTGGGAAGCACCGCAGCACCGTTGACCTCCGGCAAGGCTGTTCGCTCGGATCAGGTCGCCGTTTGTCGGCGCGATGCCGCCACAGCCGGAAGCGAACGCATCCCGTCCCAGTGGAGCCGCGGCTGAAGTGACGTAACAGCCGCCGCTCGTGCGAAGAGGGGCTAGGGGGATAGGGGCCTGCTCGCGATATAGGTGAGCCAGCCGGCCATAAATATATCGCCATTTTATTCGCCTTCCTTACCGGAGGCATCACCCACCCTCCCCCCGGGGGGTACGGTTTCTCCGGGGGCTGCTGCCTCAAGGACTCGATTCGCTGCAAGACGGGTGGTGCGTTCGCTGCTGCTGACTTCCGATCCGGCTGGTGGCGCCCACACAACGTTCGCCACGATAACGATTCGCGTCCCCGGGAAGGTCAAGGAGACGCGCTTGGCCATTTCGGTTTCGGTTTCGTTGCGGCAAACCCCGCTGCATGCTGTTTTTTTTATTATTATTATTATTTTTTTAATGGCCTACGGCTCGAAGGCCTCAGTGTCCCTGGCGGGAACGGTGGTCCTTCGAAGACACGATCCTGCCGCGTGTCCGGTGGCCGTTGCGTGGGCGCGTGGGTGTTCCTCCCATCCCGCTCGCGGAAGTGATCTCGCACCGTATAGCGCTTACCGATGCCATTTGCAGGGCTTCTCACGGATATAATAGACGGCTTAAGTAATCGTGTCGCAGCGTGCGCTCATTCCATAGCTCGGTTCAACAAGTCGTAGAAGTGTTCCGTACTGCTGTAGCATTTGCCGAATTTTGACATTTCGGTGCCGGTGTAGTATTTTCGCGCGAGCACTAATGTCAACAACAAACAACCCGGTGCGGAATGTAAACAAACTTTGTTTTTCGCTTCGGGATTTTGTTTTGCAGATTTACCCAGCAAAGTCTAGATCAGTTGCAGTTGATTGTGCAAAATACAAATGGGGAATAGCGTACATTTTGCGGAGAAAAATGTTGCAAACGATCAACAACAGGGTTTGTTTACATTCCGCACCGGTTCGGTTTGACATGAGCGCTAAGTGCGCACTATGAAGTGTCAAAATGCGGCAAATGGTAGAGCGATGCTGAACGTGTCTAAAACTTTGTGGACCCGTACAATGATGGAACGCTGCTACACGATTGCTTCAGCTGTCTGTTATATCCGTGAAAACGCTTTATATCCGTGAAAACTTTGTGTAGGTGTGATATGTTTGCGTAGAAGGTGTAGTAATTCGATGTTTCTTTTTGCTTGTTTGTTCTAACCTTACAGCACTGGCCCTGTGCGACTGGTCGACCCTGCAGCAGAAGCGGCGCAACCTCGCCCGGAAGCACTGCTCGCCGAGCGACGCGTCCAGCTACTACCAGAAGATGAGTGACGTGGGCGTGATGGAGATGCACCGCTTCATGGACCAGCTGGACGAGGTCGTGAGCCCGGGCAAGGACTTCAAGGTGAAGCCGCTGATCATGCAGGCGTGCGCGAACATGTTCTGCCAGTACATGTGCTCGGTCCGGTTCGACTACAACGACCAGGACTTCATGGCGGTGGTGCGCAACTTCGACGAGATCTTCTGGGAGATCAACCAGGGGTACGCGGTGGACTTTCTGCCGTGGCTGGCCCCGTTCTACCACAAGCACATGTGCAAGCTGACGCGCTGGTCGGCCGAGATCCGGGACTTCATCCTCGAGCGGATCGTGAACGAGCGCGAGCAGACGCTCGGCGACGACGAGACGGAGCGGGACTTCACGGACGCGCTGCTGAAGAGCCTCCGGCTGGATCCGGCGGTGACGCGTGACACCATCATGTACATGCTGGAGGACTTCCTCGGGGGCCATTCGGCGATCGGCAATCTCGTGATGCTCGCGCTCGGCTACGTCGCGAAGCACCCGGAGGTTGGGCAGCGCATCCAGCGCGAGATCGACCGGATCACCGAGTGCGGCAAGCGGAACGTCACGCTCTACGACACCGAGAGCATGCCGTACACGGTCGCCACCATCTTCGAGGTGCTGCGCTACTCCTCGTCGCCGATCGTGCCGCACGTCGCCACGGAGGACACCTGCATCGCCGGGTACGGCGTCACCAAGGGCACGGTCGTCTTCATCAACAACTACGAGCTGAACACCAGCGAGCGGTACTGGACCGAGCCGAAGCGGTTCAACCCGAGCCGGTTCATCGAGACGGCCACGATGGCGCAGATCCGGACGGATCTGCGCGACTCGCCGACCGCCAAGCAGGACCTCACCAACATCATCAAGACGAACGGCGTCAGCAGCGAGAACGAGCGGACGCTCCAGATCGAGCGGGTGCGCAAGAACATTCCACACTTCCTGCCGTTCAGCATCGGCAAGCGAACCTGCATCGGCCAGAACCTGGTCCGCGGCTTCAGCTTCATCATCATCGCCAACATACTGCAGAAGTACAACGTCCACTCGAACGACATCGCCCAGATCAAGATGTATCCCGCGTGCGTGGCCGTTCCGCCCGACACGTACCCGCTCGCCTTCACGCAACGCGCCCAATAGGGCGCGTGTGGTGCTCCTGAAGAGCCCACCGTGTACATAGTTAATGCTTGCATCGAGCGATATCCAGCGCCCGGCAATACGCCTCTATGAGATAAACACTACATGTCGCCGCACCAGCTAGAAACAAAAAAAAAAAACTAAAAAACACCACACACGCACACTAAAATCAAACATTCCTATAACTTATTGCCCATGGCAGATGGTGGTGTGCAAGTCCTCGCGCTTTTCGAGCAAGCTTCCGGCCACGATGCACCCACACGTGTGTTTGAGGTTAGGTCACGTCCTCTGTTGCCTCCCAAGCGTGCGGCTTTCCCCCCTCAGAATCGACCTGGATATCTGGGAGCGGATCGCTTCGTGTGGCTTTCCGTCTACGCTCGAAGCTAACCAGTCAGCTAGCTGCTGATCCTCATGCCGCGATATCTTCCAAGCGCACCGCGCTTTGGCGGCTCTCAATGTCTAGACTTCAAATTCCTACGGAATGCGAAAACGGTCGGGAGGAGGAATTTTTCCCTTTTTTTCTCCTCACGTTTTCGATCCAAAACGAGCCCGCGGGGCTCGTAGGTGGGCACGCGTAGGTGTGTGCGTATGTGCGTGTATGTGTGTGTGTGTGTGCGCGTGCACTTCCTTGTATACAGTGCGCAGAAACATCTACTTATTCGGTGGGTCATGGACGTATACAACTGTAAATTAAATAAGAGCTAAGACTGATTTTTTTTTCATCTTTACCCTGTGAGACAGATCTAGACGAATGCTATCAAATTTTATCCGATTGTATGCACCCTACGCTTTGTTATACGGCTTATCTTTAAATGCCCTGCTCGTGTTGCGAGGGCAATGTAACAGTACGGTGTTATTTCGCGTTATGACCTAGTAAAAATCGCCGCTACGGCCTGTTTATATAGTCATCGAGCCTTCCGTTATTATTAAAAAAAAAAGAATACGTTATACGGCTCGCTCTCTCATTCACTCCCTTATTCTCTCTCTCTCCCCAAATGAAGAATGCAATTTTACGGGAACGATTCGCCTTACACCGCGGTACAGGTGTGTATATTTATGTAATATTGTTTTGACTCAAGCTGGCGAGCCAGTTTCCGGTTTTACGCAGCCTACCGTCGAGGCATTCGGATCAGAGCAGAAAGGAACAAAAGCATAGCTATGATAGGGTCTTTTTTTCTTTCAGGGATTTATCGTGAGACGTGATTATTTATGAATGAACGCAACGTAAGCCGCATTTAATTCTGTTATGTGCATTACAAGTGTGAACGGTAGAATTACTGGATATTAAAGTATTGTATGATAACGCAATAAATAATGGCTAATTATAACACGATGATTTAGCCTATTTATATATTTGTGTGTTTGTATTGTGTCGATTGAATTGCATACTGTTTGCGAGATGCACAATGAAGGCATATGAGAAGTATATTGGACAGTAAAGTCGTCGGAGGCTCATGATTCAAGCATCCAGAGAATAATAAATAGTCCGAAGATCGAATTGATTTGTTTTAATTAAATGTTCGATGTCACGTTTTCACATGTTTTTTTGTTTTAAGTAAAATGTCTGGCTCTGATAAGGGTTATTTCTTAATTGAACTAAATGTTGGCTGTATAAATATTGTCTTTTGCCGTGTATTGTTTTAATATTTTCTGCGAAATCAGAAATTGGAAAACATCAGCAATCTGTCATGATTTTGTATTCCTTCTGTCATACCGCACCGAGAAAATCGCGGTATGTCTGGAGACTGTTTGAAAGGTATCTAAGGGTAAATTTTTACCGCTATGCAATAACCAAGAGAGTGTAATCGTAAAAAGTAAATAAAAAAAATGATCCAAAATTTTAAAACATGTGTGTTATGAGATTTTGTTAAAATATCCCCGAGAGCGAAGAGTTAAACTGATTATCAGTTAAGCAATGGTAACATAATGCATGGTCTGAAAGAGTTTGTGTTTTCATTTCGTGCTTTTCACAGTCCCTTGCTTTTTCCTTCACAGGCAAAATATGAAATATTTCGCTATCCCTATGAAATTTATCCCCACTGAGGCATTTGAATGTTTATACCAGTTGTGACAGCATTCCACGGCTATCGACATGAGTTTTCGCGAACAAAACACAGTTTTATTGCAGATTCAACTTTGACAACATTCATTTTCAAAATAATAATGTCATTCGATGTCATTTAAACGTGCCCGCTGGTAAAACCACTGTGCTACTTGTCGTGGGATCGAAAAGAAAAAGCAACACCGTTTAAAGCTACAACATTACATTGCTCCACAGGACGCGATTTATAAAGCGAAGCTGCATAGATTGTGTATTACAAAATCGCTCCACCTGTCCGAAGCTGCATAATAGAGAAAGTGCGTTAAAAAAAGCGAAATTGTTCGGCTACAGCCGCAGGTACGTGGCACGCTACTGTTGATGTTGTCAAGCGCACGAATGTAAACAATTATTGTTTCAGTTTTAGCCTCCCGCAACGGTTCGACCCAATATTGCCGCATTCGATAAAGCAGAAGCAATAAAGTAGTGCTTCAGCTTCCTCGCAGTGGGTGATGCATAGAATTCGCGACAATTATCTATTTTACCTGGTACGATATTAATATTGTATTCTCATTATTTCAGTTTGCTCCCGTTTTCACAACCACAGTAAAAATACAGAAAGCAACAGATTGTAAAGGTAATTGAGATTACAATGTTGTTATGGTCTAGTGGAAATCGTTAAACGTGCTGTGATTTCTGTGTCAGCGAATAGACGATTGACTGAATGTTTCGTTGTGTATTTTTCACCCAACCTCAGCGATGCCCAAACAAAGAGCGAAAGCCAAACACGAAGGATCGATGGTGACGATCCCGAATAGAGAACTCCGGTACGACCCGGACGACACAATCTGCTCCCGACAGGAAAGCATGGTGAACAATCAGTTCTGCTCGGACGTCACATTCATCGTCGGCACCAACAAGCAGCGAATATACGCGCACAAACTGTACCTGACGATAGCGTCCGAGTACTTTTACGCGATGTTCTTCGGCAACTTCGTCGAGGCGGACGAGAGCGAAGTGCACCTGGAGGACGTCGAGCCGGACGTGTTTCTCAACGTGCTGCGGTACATCTACGCGCAGCAGTTGCACATCACCAACGACAACCTGCGCGACATCTTCGACTGCTCGCAGAAGTTCATGCTGATGGAGCTGAAGAAGCCGCTGTGCAGGTTCCTGCAGGACCAGGTCGAGCCGGAGTCGGCGCTGGCCATATTTAGCCGAAATCGCCACTTTGCCTTCCCGGCGGTGGACGAAGCCTGCCTGGGGCTCATCCGGAACAACCCCCTGTACCACTTCAACCACGAAGACTTCACCACGATCGACCGGGAGTCGCTGTCGATGATACTCACCTCGAAGCAGATCAACTGCACCGAGGACCAGTTGTACAGTGCGCTCGACATCTGGGAGGCAGCCAACGACAACGAAGGGTCGTGCGAGCTGCGGTCGCTCGTGAAGGAACGCTCGTACGACTGCCAGAAGCTGCTCATTTTCGGCCAAAGCATAAACGAAGCGTACGACGACACGCCCTACAACCTCGGGCTGACGCTCAAGTCGGACGTGCCGGTGTCGTTGTACGGGCTGGGCGTTTACATCTCCTCCAACGCGCACGTCGTGTCGGTCGAGCTGAAGATCTACGAGCAGGAGGTTGAGATCAGCAGCGACGTGTTCGAGTGCCCGAACAAATCCGTCATCACCGTGCACGTAGCGGATCTGTTCTTCGAGGAGGTCGTCTTAGTGCCGCAGAATTCATATCGCATCTGGATCAAAACATCACCATTGTCCGCGATGGTGATGCGCAGCCCGAGCGTCATCCACAACAGGATCAAATTTTCCATGGGCAGCCACCATAACATATTGCAGGTCGCATTAGCGCACCTTTACTGCGAGGAGACGCCCGACAGCAAGAAGAATTAAACGCTCACCAGCTTGGCTGGGACTCGCTCTGTACAGTGGGAAGCTCTGACTGTTGCGTTCGATTGCAAATGATTATTTATCTCCTCCTTCATCCGCTATGTGCTCCTTTCGTCGGCGCCTCGTCGGTGGCGTATATATCGCGTATGTACACATCATCCGGAAACGTTGTGGAATATTAAACGAAAAACAGTCGCTACCCTTCGGTGCGGAGGAAGCTCGATCGGTGCAGCTGGAAAACATTGAGTTTACTTTCTATTTTTTTCTCAAATGATGAATTTTTATGTCCGCTTTCATGCTGCACGTTACTCTGCGTTGAACATTTGAGTAATGGTAGGATTTGTTTTATTTTTACTCATATTTAAGGCCGTGGTAAAAAAATCGTTCTCTTCAACATTTTCAAGAAAAGGAAAATCCCCATTCGAATTAAAAGTACGATTAGTAGCAAGACGGAAGCGTAATATTGGACATAAAACAAGGAAAACAATCCAAATCTGTTACGTATTTTCGTTTACCGATAGACTGCATTTAAATTAAATTTTCCTCTTGGGAGGAATGTTGTTTTGCACAAAAAAAAAAAAAAACAGCTACGAATCGTTTTCAATGATCCCTCTCAACGGCCGTGGACTGATATTTATCGTAAACAAAGCTAAACATACAACAAAGAACGTTCGAATCGATTGGAAAATTTAATTCGTATTTTGGTTTCCATTTTTCCTACTGCATTTATCTCCTTTTAGCTTTTTTTATGCATCAAAAATAAGTTGTATCTTGCTAAAGATACGTTTTGTTCTTTTTCTCGTCACGTTCACTAAGCATAGCTTTAATTTGTTTTGAAATTTCCCGCAAAAATGAAGCAGGTAAAATATGATTTAAGGATGTTTTTTTCTTTATGGAAAACGAAAGGATACGGCTTTTGATCGGAGATGACGGCATTTGTGAGGAACGTTTTTAGTCAAAAAGACATTCCTTTTCCCTCATGCACCAACGGCAAAACAAACACCTTACCAAACGAACTATTTCACAGTTTTATTCACTCGTTTGCGAAATTGTTTAACAAATAGGAGAGCACGTACTGCTTGCGCCGTACGCCTCCACCGTGCATAGAGACCAAACAGGCTGGGAAACAAACAAAAAATAAACACATAAATAAACGCTTCAGTGCGTGGACGACAGCCCGGTGCCGGTTGTGTCCGTGCTGCTGCGGATGGGCTCGTCTCGGAATGCCAGTGCCGTGACGGCTTTCAGGTGACCGTTGTACTCTCGCTCCACCGTCTTCGTGTCGATGCGCCACAGCCGAGCCAAATTGTCGGATGAGGCTGAGAGAAAAACGGGGCAGAGCGAAAAACGATCGAATCGGTGAGCGAAAATAAGCAAAAAAAAACAACCCTCCGTGTTCCGGAAGAGATTATTACCGGTGAACAGATATTTGGAGTCGTTGTTGAAGGCCGCATCCCACATCCAAAAGCGCGGGATGCGCAGCTCGGCGTGCAGCGTCCAGGTGTCGGTGTTGTAGATGCGAGCCGTTCCGTCGCCGGAGCAGGTGACGAGCAGGCTCGAGTCGGGGCTGAACTTGCAGCGCAGCGCGTACTTCTCGTGCGCCTGGATCTTCAGCTTCGCCTCCGAGCGCGTCAGCTGCGTCTCCTGGCCGGGCGGCCCGCTCCAGCTCGTCAGCGTCCAGATGAAGCAGTTGCCCTTGTTGTTGATCGCGGCCATGTACGCACCGTTCGGGCTGACGGCGACGTCCAGTATCGAGCACTCCACCTCCGGCAGCAGGTGGTCGTGCTGGTCGGACTTGACGTCCCACAGGTAGATGCCGCCGCCCTGGTGCGCGATCAGCAGCTCCACCTGGTTCGGCAGCAGGCAGACCGCGTTCACCGGGCTCAGGCAGTCGAAGATGCGCTTGCAGGCCGGCTGCGGCGAGCTCATGTCCCAGATGCGCACCTTGCCGTCCTCGCCGCCGGTGAACATCCACTTGGCGTCCTCCTGGAAGCCGATGCGCGTTACGTTCTTCGTCACACCCTCGAAGTTCAGGATCGGGTAGTTGGAGTTGAGGTCGTACAGGCGAATTTGTTGATAGCCGCAGGCGGCGAGCAGGTTGCGCTTTGGTGAGATATCCAGCGAGTTCACTTGCTGGTGAGTAGGGAACGAAGTAACATTAGCTTTGGCTTACGATTAATCCTATACCCAAAAGAAACCGACACGATCTCCCAAAACCCACCACTCACCGAATCGACGTGCTGCATGTTACGGACGCACAGGCTTGAGTACGGTTGCCAGACGCGGATCGTGTGGTCGTAGCTGCCGGTGACGAGCAGTGGCTCGTTCAGCAGATCCGCCGACATTGTAGTAACGCTGTCGCTGATCCCGGCCCAGCGCAGGATCTCGTTTCCTCGTCGTCGTGCCGGTCTAGATTGATGGTGCGCAGGGAAGAAGCGTTGTGCTTGATACTGGGCAAAACATGCTGCGAACGCGAAGTGTTACAGTCCACAGTCCACCACCAGCCACCACCAGCCACCACCAGGTCACTTACCCCGCGGGAAAAGGCTTTCGCAGACCTCAAAGGAGGCGATGCAGGTGATAAATAAACGCCTGGTCGTCGCTTTGTAATCATTCACACAACAACACACCGCCGCATCATTGCTAGCTTGTGGGAAAACCTTCCCAAGTACTCGACCAGGATGACTAAACGATCATTCTCAACGCGCTGGTTATGTTTATGCAAGGTGAAGCTACAGTATTTGTTTTGTGAGCATCATTTTGAGGTACGCACTTACGTGCAGATTACTATTTTGTAAAAAAAATAGGCTGTATTTCTCACAAGTTATGAATTACGTATACGGATAAGTATGCAAAAAATGTAATACATACTATCGTAACATATTTATGTTCGACTATAGCGTTAAAAACATCATCCAAACATATACAAGTGAAAAAAGCAAGACAGCATTTTGACAGTTTCGAGCAAAACAAACAAACTGGGCCAACCTGACAGATTTTGCTATCTGGTGGAAATATCAAACGAGACATCGAAATAAATCCTATTTGTGATGAATTTCAACATTTGCGGGAAATAGGACCATTTGTTAGTAGGACGAAACAGGACCATTGTTATTAACTCAATACTGTGTCAGGCTTAGATATGATTCTCAAACGGTTCGACAATTTCCAGTCCACCTGCTACTATCACATCGGAGCCAGCAGAAGTGACACTCTTGCATTGCTGCAGTAGTATTAGTTACAAAAAGTAAAAGTTTATTAAAAAAAACGATCAGAGATTTGAATTTTCCGAAAGCTCTTTTGACAGCTTTCAAAAGCTTGTTTGACAGCTTTTGAAACACCTGTTGCGACAGCAACGGTAAGATTGAGAAAAAAAAGTTATCCGCCTGCCTGCTCTGAATAAAGAAGAGCATGTTGTAATTTTGGGTACGATACGCTAGCTTTTTGAAATCAGCATCGTAATACTAGGATTACGAGATTGCAGGACGTGATGAAAAATCCTAAAGACTCAAAAACACGACCGTGATAGCAAATAAATTAGTATATATCTCGATTTTCTGTCTATATCAGAAGGTATTCTAAGCTACGAGCCTCACTTTGCAGCATATCATTCCACATATCAATTAAAACTAGTAGACGTTCAACGAACTGTTTTCTAATTTCGCAAACACTTACCGGGCGCAAACCCAATTTCTTTAAAACTTTAAAACTTATCTGGCCTAAGAGGGAGCATCTTCAGCGAATAGTTTAGAGACAGGTGTTACGGACCCTCTTTCGAGTCGTAGTCGTAGTTTCGAGGCGTCCTGTATCGCTTAAGTGAAGGAGATTAAGGTCCGTAAAAATTGATAATCCTACGTTGAAATTCTGCTCGCATTACGCAAAGCGCAGTCCAATGAGGACTCGAACTCTGACCCACTGCTTGGCAAATGTACTACACATTTGACACATTTAACTATCGTTTGTCGAGCACGAACTCGGCCTCTTATCTGTCATCTTTATCGTCCGCATTCCATTGCTTTCTCCAACATCCATCAATAAAAACCAAGAAAAAAAATCTGCCCTGATCAGCAGAACTTTTACTGTCCTATTTACCACGTAGTCCTTCCATCTCCACCGGAACGATCGAAACAAAAAGGAAACACAAGAAATCCCAATACGCTCAAGCTAAGCTGCATGGAGGATAATAAAGCCTACCCACGACCGGGGCCCACCATGGTTTTTATCGAATGCTAATTTGAGCGCGGGTATAAATCACGACGGAATTCCTTCCTCCGTGCCGGAGCACCAGCATATCGGCAGCCATTCCGTGCAAGATTAGTGCGGCAGTGTGTGGTATGTCCGGCATCGAAGGATTGCTGTTCGAAGCGAAGCCAACCGTGGGCAGAAGGCGCCGAAAGCAGGGACGAATAAAAGCGATTTGTCTAATGAATGTCGAAACAATGCGTACGAGCGATTGCGTTCCCTGCCCGGCGCGGCCTCACACTGGTATTTTAATGCACATACACATACGCATAAAAACGTAATCGCCGGCAGATGGATTAGACCGATCGGTTGTGTCCGTCCACGATGAAACATTCGCCTTCATAACTTTTATAGCGCCCGTGGACCTCTCGCAATCGGAAGAAGCACAAATCCTATGCTTTTCTAATCAGTCATACCAGCACAGCGCTGTTTGATATTAACGGAAGTAGCAGTTTTTTTTTATTGTTGTTGCTATTGCTAGAAACGCGATCGAAAGGAGCCGGAAGCTCGCTCGGGAGACAAATCTCCATCAATCTTAAGGAGGATTTAGTTCTGCCTGGATTTAATGGTGCTCCAAAGCTAATCCGATCGTTGCAGCTGCAAATAGGATATAAAAGTGAAGTCGTTTGTTTATAATGATTAATTTTGTTTTTTCGCTCAGTAGCTAGCATAAAAGCTAATAAAATAAAAAGTTTCACTTTTTTATCAAAGTTTTGACCAAAGTGTGCGATTTTTATACGAAGAGAGGAAAACAAAACATAGAATAAAAGGGTAAGAAATTTTAGCGGAATTACAAAAAAAAATTTAACTGTTGCACGCACTTAAGGTTGATGTCTTCGCTACAAATTATTGCAGTTTTTTAGAAGCCATTTTTTACATTTATTTGAGCTAACCTTGGTAGAATCCATTTTGGCAGCTTCGGTAAGTGACACCGCAGGTAAACAACACCACGTGCGGGGGGCAACGATTGTATTGAAGTGATCAAATAACGCTCGCCTAATAGAACGAAGTATTTTCAGTCGCGTTTTTTTTTTTGCAACCGCTAAAAGACCCAAACCAAATGCGCTAACAACTGGCAGGGCTTCCTCGGGCCGCAAGGTGCGCTTACAAATGCGCCCGAAGAGACAATGGCCGCCATGAAAAGAACTCCCGCCGGCCCGAAATTGCCATGGCAGCGCCGCAGAGCTCAACAGGCTCGGCCCGTGCCACCCCCGAAATCGAGCGAATTCTGCACACACAAGCACTTCCCGATTCGGGCTGCCTTCCCGCCCACGCCTTTCGCCATTCGCCGCTTTGAAAAGCAGAATTTTCTCCGGCCTTTTGTGCGCGGATGTGTGTGTGTGTCTCCCTGGTGCCGTTGATGGCGGCGAACACTCACTGCCACGGTTTGACGGCGCATAGTGTAGCGCTTTTCCCGCGGAAACGGCGGGTGGAAGGGTGGCGTGCAAACTTCTTTTCCAGATTTCCACAGGGTGGGGCTAGGAGGGGGCGACCACGGGCGACGGGATAAAGGATACAGCTAAAGTGCTTAACGAGCGTCAGTATCTACCACACCTTCCAACCCGTAAGTGGGAAAGGGTTTGGGGGTTTTGGAGGGAGAGGGAAAGAAGGGGGCAATCTGCATCTCGGGCGGTTCCATTCGCTTCGCTGGGTTTTAAATCAAATAGCAACTTTCCGTTTGAAATTCAAATACACTCTCTCTCTCTTTCTCTCTCTCTTTCTCTCTCCCTTCTCTTGCTCTTCCCTCTCCTCCTACCCTCCTCCGCCCGCCTAGGGGGTTGCGTTCGGCGCATCCCGGAAGTGTCACCCGCGCGGGACGCGAGGAGGTTCGCTTTAAAGAAATTCTTAATATCTCCGGTTTAGGTTTTCGGTTCCTTTCATTTCGTTTTCTTTTTTTCTTTTCACCCTTCTAAATTATGCTAAATGAACACTCGGCGGCGTTGGCTACTTGGCGCTCGCGTGTGCAGGATGGGAAGAAGGCAATAAAAATGGTCCACCCTTTCCTCCCACCCTCCTGGCTGCTTGTGAGCGTACAGCAAGTGCGGCAAGTGCTCCAATTAACCGGCGCACTTTCGCGTACTCGAAACGCATTTTTTAATGTTCTTTTACTCTCCCCCCCCCCCCTCACCCCCTCTCCGCCCCTTTCTTTCTCCCACATGTGTTTCCGTTGTTAGCTTTTTGACGAGAAGTGTTTGCTTGTGTGAGCGTCGCTTTTTTTGTCTCTTCTCCCATCCCATTCAATGCGAGCACTTCGGAGTTTCTCAACACCGGAAGGATGCTCGAGCATGTCATAAAGGTGTGCACGTTTCATGGCATAATGCTTCAGCGCCCTTACATGCGCAGCTTGCATCTACCACAGCCACGATACAAAAGCCGAAAGATAAACGCATTTTTGAATGATTTTTTTTAACGAGATTCAACGCAGAGTTCTTTGTTGTTGTTCACGGTGTTTGTGTTGCCGTCGGTTTATTGTATTGCATCTTTTTGGTTTTTTGTCTTCTTCAGATTACTTTACTTTTCTTATTTGTTCCATAAATTTTTGCCGGTTTTGCTCACTTAACTTTGAATTTTTCTTTTTTTATTTTCCTTTCTTCATTCTCTACTTTACTTCTTTTTTTTCTAAACTTTACTGTGCTTATCATTTCCTTTCCTTTCCTTCATTATCCTAAACTTAACTTATCTTTAATTTGTTGTCTTCTGCTTGCTTGGCTTATTTTTTTTGGATTTTTTAATTTATCTTACCTTCTCTTTTCGTTACTTTGCTCTACTTTTCATATGATTGGATTTCTTTTATTTTTCTTTAGCAAAAATCATCAACCACGACGATGGTGCAAAAAACTGTCCATGAAAAAAATCGACGCGTGTGTGTATGTACGTGTGCTTTAAGTTGTCCGCAAGGAAGAACCGTATCGAACTAATCAAAGCGAACGCAAAGAGTCAAAGACTCATTCAGTTTCGCACAGAAGCTCGACAACAAAAGGCAACAAAACAAACACTCGTCTCGATGGCGCCCGCGTTTCGGTAAGGGGAAAGGGGTGGGATGTGAGCGTGAAATGTGAAACAAACCGCACCGTGCGACCGGGTTCCGGGAAGGGGGGACGGAGGGGTTGCTTAAATATTTCAGTTTTTATTCGGAAATAAATGTACACAAATTTGCACAATTACGCTTACGCCGGGAGGGGCGCGGGGGAGGGGTTGGGGGGGGGGGTTATAGTGCGGTAGGGGTGGGTTTTTGGGGAGACGTGTGTTTGCCGTCCCGTCCCGTTTCACCCTTCACCTCCCCCCCCCCTCCTCCACCTCCTCCATCAAGCCGGATCACGATGGAGGTTTTAATTTTATTTTTATTCTTTTTTTCTCTCGATGCTGTGCGCTTGGGTGGATTGTTTTGTTTTCCCAGCCGGCGAACGGGGGAGGTGGGGGTCGTGTTTGAGCTAGTCGAGGGTTCGGTGTAGGTTAATTGTAAGCCGAGCTGTTCCCCTTTCCGGTTGCACCGGTCTGGTGTTTCAGCTCTCTATCCCTCCCCCTCCCTCTTCCCCCCACTCCCACCCCCTTCGGCCCACAAAAAAAAAACCCAAAACGGGCGGGCGGCAGAGTGAGAACGGTGCGTCCTTGTTTGACCTCCCAGCAGGGACTGTTGCGCTGCACCGGTTCAGATGACATAACAGAAATATCTGCCGAGTGAGCAAACCGTATGTGTGTGCATATGTGTGTGAGTGTGTGCACACAGCGAGCAACCCGAAAGGATATATGTGTGGCAGCTCCCGCAAAGGAAGGAATTCGTGCGCGCGGGAAAGAGAAAGGTGACTGCAAATGGTTGGAAAGGGGACGGTTTGTTGCCAGTGAGCACTTGTTTCCGTATCGATTTTCCAGCCTCCAGTGTGGGTGAGAGGGAGGAGGGACGGAGCGGTGGGGTAGTAAAATTTCATCCCCTTCACGTCAGACACCGGCAGCAGCGGCTAAATAATGGTTCCAATCTTCACAATTACACGACCGCAGCCTTCTTTCCCGCTCCCTTTTCATGCGAGCGTGTATGTGTGTGTATGTGTGTGTGTGTGTGAGCTTTCTAGTGAGTGGTGCGGGAATGCAAACACGCTGCACATAATATTAATTCCTTTCTTCCTTTCCAACCGGCCATTCCAACCGAGTGCAAAACCCCGCGCGCGGGCGAAAGTTTGTTTGAAGTCGTGCATTTCCTTGCGTTGTGTGTATGGGTACAACTTTTGTGGGACTTCTTTTTTTTGCTCCTCTTTCAGGCGCCATTTTCGTCCGCCGGGCGCACCGTCGGGGTGGGCCGGGGCAGTGCTCATTAAATTTTTCCACTTGCCGGACGGAATTTTCCTTTCTATTCAGCGCCATTCAGTTTTGTTTCGGTGAGTTTTTTTTTCTTTTTTTTTCTTTTTAGAGGGAGGCGTGTGGGGAGAGGAGAGGCCGAAGGCGCACATTCCCCCCGAACCGTGCCGTGTACGATCGGCGTTCGGCCGGCCCGTTTGCCGGCGACGCAAACGAGCCGTATTGTGCCGAAGAATTCCCGTTCGGTTTCTTTTGCGCCTAATTTATGTCCGCAAGCTTTGGTGCATCGGCTCCGGGACCGTTCTAAAGTGAAGAATTTGCGTACGGACTGCTAAGTAGTTTCGGTTGCTTGGCGCGAAGGCGTCAACTACGAGGCAAACAACAAAGTGGACAATTTAATGTGCGCATGAAAATATTAAAATAAAGGCTTTTTTTAAACGACAAACCAAAGAAAAGAATATTTTGACGATGGAATATTTGGCGCCTGCAGCTATGCATGCCATGCGCCTTTCTAGCGGGTGGCAGATAGCATAACTTTCAGGCGAAAATTTGTTACACAAATAGCTTAAATGTATGCAATCGGTTTAGCCCAAAATTGGGTCAATAGGGTAATGGGTTTTTTAACAAATTTATTCTTTAGCTTTCCATTTTTATAATTTTCAAATAAAAAAAAAACATTCCTACAAGACAATTTGTTTATAATCGAACGTAAATTTATTTTTTCGAAATCACATTTGTAGGAATAAAACAGCGGATCAGGTAATTAATTTTAATAATATTTAAAAAGGAGGCAAAAATGCCTACTTTTAGGCGTAATTTGCGCCTACAACTATAAATGTCAAGCGTTTCTCTACGAGAAGCAGATTGGGTAACTTCCAGGCAGGAATTTCCCTAAGACGTTTAATGATTCTACTGACCGAGCATGAAAGTATGCAATCTAATGATCTATTCAGCAATACGAGTTTATTATTATTTTATTCAAATGGTTTTACTAAATTGCATTTTTATGCTTAATTTTTGAAATTTGATTTTTATTTTAGAAAATTCGCATAAATCACATACGGATGCTTAACTTACGCCTAGAATATGCCGAATGCTTTGTTTCGTTAAATAATCGAACACGCTAGGAAACTCTTTAATTTTAATAAAATAATGAAAATTGTACTCAATATAGCCTAATTTTAGGCGTTACTTTTCCGCATTAATCCAAGAAGTATGCAACCATAGGAAGGCAGTAAGTGTGATAAATTATCTCACTAACCGCTGTGGAACCTGTTGACAGGAGTTGCCAAAAAAAAAAGAAAATAAAATAAAAAATACTCAAAGCAAAGCAAAGTTCAAGCGAAAGCGGTGAGAGCTTTCGCTAATCTAGAGACAACCATCGGACGCAGTATTAATCCACACATCTTAACCGAAACTACACGCCGAGCTCGCTGCTCCGGCAGACAAGGACGCGTGCGTTATCCTTTTGCCCGGCGCGGCCGTTTCATTCCGCGCTGGCGTTTGCTGGGTGGCTTATAAATCCCGGGTGCCTTTTGGGCGATAGTAGTACATATTTTCTAGCAAACACACACACACATACAACACGACGGGGGAAGGCGACGAAAACTTTTCGCCTTTTCACCGCCACGGCGCGGGTTTGTGTGCGGAAAAACCGAAAAACGCTAAGCACCACTTTTCTTATTTATATCCTTGCCCCGCCCCCCCCCCCTTCCCTCCCTCCGTGCGCCCGTTTGGCAAAGCATGTGCAAGAATAAAACGGGCCCCAAGAAGCAGAGAAAGAAGGGGAGAAAGAAGACGAAAGTATCAGAGAAGAGCGGAGGCAGAAAATAAAGCCCGGGGAGTACTTCTCGCTGCTGCTGCTGAAGCTCATTAATATTCATGAGCAAACACATGTCGCGTTTAATAGTGATATGTGTGCGTGGCTGTGTGTGTGTGCGCGTGCGGGTGTGTGCATGGGTGGGAAATGTGCATGCGTGGCGCTTTTCACGACGGGTTGGCCCGTATCTATCGCCCGCGTCTAGGATGATGCCGTGCTTCTGTTTCGATTTTAGCTCAAAATTTATTTATATTTGGCAAGCGAAGGTTTTTCGGCTCTCTCCTCTCTCTCTCTTTCTTTCTTCCTCTTTCCCCGTTTTTTCGGGGGGGCCTTCCCGGTTTACCAAACATTCTCCCAACCCCCTTCAAGCCAACCCGCCTTCAGTGCTTTCCCAGGCTTCGTCTCGCTCGCTCCCACCGTCGGCACATTTAAATGCTTTCTTTCCTCGCATCGAAATGGAGTTTGTTTGAGTGCTTCCTTCCGTTCACCATCACCCTCTCCCTCCCCGTTCAATTATCTGCCTGTACGTATGTGAAATTGTGTGTGTGTGTGTGTGTGAGTACTTTTTTGCTTCCTCGCTTTCCTTCACCGTGCAACTGTTTATGTTTATCGCATTTTCCCACGGCTTCTTCAGCATCGGCGACCCGCCGTGTGTTACGTGGTGTTTTTCTTTCTCTTCCTCTCTCTCTCTCTCTCTCTTTCTTTCTCTTCCTCGTTTTGTTAACCATCGGATACATTTTCATCTTCAAGCGCGCTTTTGGGAAGGTGCCGGGAAGGCAAGAGTAAGGCGAAGTTGATACAACGATTTAGCTCAGCCAATATTTGACGGTTTTTGCTCGGCGTTCGACTTGATCAAGTGCGCCGGGAACCCCGCTGTGAGTGTTTATGTGTTGCGAGTATGGGCATGTATTTTTTTTCTCCCCCCCCCCCCTTCCTCCCTCTCCCCCAACTCCCTCTTTCGCATGCCGGGGTGCACACATTTGTTTGATTTGCTCGCTTCGTGTTTGACACGGTCGGTGCCGTGTTTGAACTTCCACTGGATTATCCCTAAACGGCCCTTTCGCTGGGGCACCGCACCCCCCCCACCCCCACCACCTTCTGCCATACACATGCATGGGCAAACAAATCAAACGAATTTGTCAACCGTGGTCCGGGCGAAGGAATGGCCAATGTTGTTAATAGTGTTTTGGGCAACAAATTTACCGATCAGAAGGTTTGGCACAGGAAAGTTCGTTAAGCTGTATGCTTCGGGGCGTAAGTTACGGGACGCCTTTAAGTATGCAATACGCAAGCTTTTTTTTAAAAATAAGGTTGAATGCTAATCGCAAATTTATTACAAAATCGTTTACAAATCAAGTCGAATTTTGTTGTAATAAATTGGATTCTCAAAATTAGTAAAATTTGAAAAAAAATTAAAATTAATTAAAAAAAAACACACACACACACACACAAAATATAACAAAATTTTGGTAACATTCATCAAACCAAAGGTTTATTTTTCAATTGACAAAATTAATCCCCTCAAAATACACCAATTAGTGAAGATTGCATAACTGTAGGCGCGGTCATGATGCATATAGTTAGAACATATGCAAACACCAAGAGAAACACGTAAATGATGCAAATGGGTAAACTTTTTCGTTATCGAGCGCCTTTAAGTATGCAATAAGCAGGAATGTTTATTTTAACTATCGGTTCTTTATTTGAAAACGAAAAGAAATAAACTTTATTAAAAAAAACAACGTTTGATGGTTGTTACACGTGTTGCATATGTTCGGGCGATGATATGACAGAAATAGGTTGCATTCCAGCAATGCAATGGTTTATGGTTTAACTATCCGTGAGATCAAAGTAAGAATCCCTGGAAAACACGCTGTGCAGTGCAGACAGCATCTGTAGGTATTTGTATTTCATTCCGCTAAAGAGTATGCAAACACAACGATGAGCACGTAAATGATGCAGAAATGAGTAAACTTTTTCATTTTATATTTGCGCCCTTAACTATGCAATGCTTCCGAAGTGGAGTTGGAGTATGCAGTACGCTGTAAATGTAACACCATATTTGATTGATTATTTAACTCCGACTGCGAGTAGTCGCGGAGCTGTTTAGTTGTTGCGGAAAGCGATTCAGGCTTCGTGCACTCTCGATCACGGGGCGATATTTCTATCCGCGCACCTGTTGTGGAAACTGTGGATTGTGCTAGTTGCGGGAAATATCGTTCTGCGCGTTGTAAACCCAACCTCACCCTGTCGGTGCGGGCCAACTTTATGATTAATTAAAATTTTATCCAATCTATTGCCGGGCGCCGGTTGCTTGTTTCACACCTGCCAACTGCGCTCCTTTCCCTAATCTCCCATTTCCAGCCTTCAACCGTACGTCAAGTGCAACGTTAATCATTAAAAAAAAGAAAAGGAAAAAGACGAGAGCCAGTCCCGGCGCCCGG
Organism: Anopheles farauti; assembly: GCA_000473445.2. Classification (NCBI taxonomy): domain Eukaryota; kingdom Metazoa; phylum Arthropoda; class Insecta; order Diptera; family Culicidae; genus Anopheles; species Anopheles farauti. Next base: position 5,197,031 of record KI915047.1, on the reverse strand, counting down.
TCAGCTTGCCGGACCGACGAATGAATGCGAGCTTAATCAGGGCTCGAAACTTGTATTTTATGCGCTGAAAGGAAACTATAATTTCGCTTCCTGCCCGGGCGTGGACCGCCCCCGCACCACCACGAACCACATTCCGCACCGAATGCGCGTCCGGTGAAGCGCCGTTTCTTGCGCCCGTAGCGTGTGGCGAATTTTCTCAAAATTTTTGCCACCGCAAACGGGCCCGGAGCGGGCGGGAACGGAAGATGGGGCTGGTAGCAGGGTGCTGGGTGCTCGGTGCAATCATTATTTCTCAGCTCGTTACGATTATCCTGCCCAATTATTATGGTTGGCCGGAGCGGGAAGCATTTTTCCCTCCGCACAGCGAGTGGAGTGTCGAATTAAAGGCGGTTTTTTATCAGTTGCAAGACCGCCAATGAATGTGTGTGTGTGTGTGTGTGTTAAAGTATCGTTTTTTTGCGTGCATTTCCCCCCCCCCCCCCCCAGATCTGGCTATCATTCAACCATCATTCAGCGGTTGTGTGTTTTCCAGCTTTGTGAGAAAAATCATATTTTTGCTGTAATTGAAAGATTTGAAAAGCTGCTCTCGGGGGAAAAGGACGGCAGAGTATCACGCAGGGAAGAGCTCTCACCAAATCAACCCTTCCCCAACGCCCACTACGGCTCGCACCAGCCCGCCAGCGAGCGTAATGAAAGCCATTCGGAAAAGCACATTCAAAATCTCGTTCAGCAGGCACTGTGTGTGTGTGTGTATATGTGTCTGTTCGTGAAAAGGCAGGAGCTCAAAAAAAACATCTAAAGGAAATGGAACATTCCGCAAATAGCAAAAACCGACCGCACGGAAAGGGTCAAAACCGTACTAAAGGGAAGATAAATTTTAACAAAAGACTCGAGCCAGCATCGAGGAGCAGTAAAAAAATGTTAAAAATTGCACAGAAACCGTGAACAAAGGAAAGAAGGAGAGGAGGAGGGAGGAAGGGATGGAGGAGGAAAGCAGCAAACGTAACCTGATGCGGCAGCTGAAACCGGCTGCACCGTAAGCTAAAAATGATAATTACTGTCCCAATTGTATAGGCCGAACCCATTTTTACGCCTAAAAGTAGGCACGACGCGTAACGCTAACATATATTTTTGCAATATTAATCCGCGTTCAAGAAAAGGCGCCAAATAAAACATATCACTATAATTTAATTGTGTGAAAAAATCTATTTATCGCCCGAAAGTATGCACCCAGCGCGGCATTAACTAATTGACGCTTTGTTTGCCTTTCGGTAGCATTTGTTTTTTTCTTTCGCTCTCTCTCTCTCTCTCGACAATAATTATGGGCCAGTGTATCGGCTCCCTAAATAAATCATTACCGTATCTTGCCACCTGCTAGAAAAGGCCGACGTAAATGTGTTTGTGTTTCTTCGGGGGGCGAGCTACTTGACACCTGATTCGATAATTGTAGCCGTAATAAAATGAGCAACGCCGCTAACAAAACGCGAGAGGCTAACGAAAGAGAGAGAGAGAGGAGAAAGAAAAAAAAATGGGACAAAAATTGCACCACAAGCTGTGCCGATCGGGGAAATCGGTACGGCAAATGGAATTAACAAAACCGTGCGGAAAAGGGAGAAAAAAAGAACACCCCTCGTGGGCTGTCAAGCTCGGGAACAATATCAATGAAACGCGGCCCGCATATGGGCTGTAAATAAAACGGGCTCGCGGAATTATTTAATACGATTAAACGCTCGCTGTTTGCTCGCCGATCGCAAGCGCCCCGAAACGGAACAGCGGAATGCAACAGTAAATAAATAAAGCATCCGTTGCCGTGGAGGAGGGAAAAAATAAAAATCAAGCAAAATCTGAAAAGCGCCAAAAGAGATAACCACCACGATCGGGATAATCATAATGTAATAATGAAATTTATTTGCTTTTTCCACGACCGCACCCGGGGTTGGGTAGCGCGTGCGGTGGCATATTTTGCTCCAACAATTCGCCGCACCAAATCGTTCCAGTGCTCGCTGGTGTTCGTCTTGTTTGTGCTGACCAGCGGCACAGTTTCTTCGCCCGGTCGTCCATTATCGTCCGTTTTGCGAGCCCGTGCCCCGTGCGACAACCCGATAGCCTTCGCGATGCTCCGCCCTGTTGTGGATTGATGTGAGTTGTTTTTCGATTTCGATTTCACCGGCTATCGGCAAAAGTTGTTTACAATTTATCAGATCTCCGAAACCGATGGGAGGATCAAAAATCAATTTTCCTTCGCTATCAGCCCGGCGCTCCGGGTGCTTCCAGGGCACCCACTTGGCAGGCGGAAATGAATCACGGCTTTAACGATGTTTTGTTCTGATGCTTACAGCAAAAAAAAAAAAAACCCGAAAGGAAACTCTTCGCGACGGATTTCAAATCCACCCTTCTCTCCCACCGGTTCCGGTAGGGTTTCAGGTTTCTGGCAGCAAAACTGCTAGGACGAAGGCGCTTTACCATTCTTCACGGGCGCCCATCCGTTGGGAGAAAAAGGCACGGTACGCACGTACGTCTAATGTATCGCAATTTCTGTGGTAATATAAAAAAAAACAAAGAAAACCAGTTCTTTAAATTCGCATCTAAACTGAACAGCTGCACTGCGCCTGTAGTTATGCAAAATGTAGAGCAAAAAAATTGAAGCAAAACGTTTCAGAATCATGCGGAGCTGGTGCGCCTGTAAGTATGCAATGGGTGCTGGTTATATCGAAATAAAAAAAGGAATTCCTTACGCGCGTCAAACCATTCCAGGCCGAATGCAGATCATGACGGGGTATGTGGCTGCCCTTGTGGAAAGAAGCAAACGAGCGTCCCGGCTTTGATGTGCCCCGTGCGGGGAGTCCACCTTTGCCGGGGCGTCCTGTAAATCCTGCACGAAATTGCCGTCCGCTGAGATGAGGGTACCCGGTGGGCATTTTTGGGCGCAATTTTATTTTTCCCTTTCGAAAAAAAAAACACATGGTGAAAGAATCGTAGCTGTCACTGAGGGCGTTGAGCTTGACGTTGAGAAGGTACAGGTTCCCTGATATTGATCCACACGTGCACGTGCGAAGGGTAGGGCAAAATTCGCCCTCCCCTTTAAGCGACCCGAACGGCGAAAAGAACAGCTGCCAAAATGTCGCCCTGAACCCGAACCCGCGTCGTGCGCGCACCATTTCGTTAAATATGCACATATAAAGCGACGATTTTGCACCGCCGATGGCAATTCGACTACCGACAATGGATCGCACGTTCGCTCTTCTGCTCGGTTTGGGAGAGTTCGTTTTATTTTTTTGAGCCTCGCTACGTTGCGATACTTTACACATCGGCCGTGATGTGATGAGTTTCTTTAATTATAGCAGGTAATCAAAGATTAAACAGCGCCTTTCCGAGCGTTCCGGTTCAACGGGCCAACAAAAGTGACGACAAGAAAGGATAAGAAAAAAAAACAAAAAACAAACAAACCCCTTTGTTACACGCGGAACGTAAGAAGCGATTCTTTGCCGGGGCGCACGAGCGTTCCTGGCGGCAGTAAAAATTTAACCATCTCCTTTTTTTTCGGTGCCATTTCTGAAAGGCTGAAAACGGAAGCGCCCCTGCACACTGCCTGATATGATTATTAATAATATTAATTATCCCGCGTCGCAGCCGGTTTCGGTGCCCGCGAAAGTGTCACCATCATGATGGAATGTTTACTGACGAAATATGCAAATTTTATCTCAGAAAAGAAAGGTGAAAATTGGCTCGGTGAATGTGACAGGGAGGTTTGGGTGGCAACAAAGTGACAGATAAAAATGAAATTTCCTCCCGAGGCGCGCATTGGCGTGGTTTTATTATTATTTTATTTTTGTTATAAGGCATATATTATAACGCATGGCTTTGTTTTGCATACTTGCAGGCGCGAGGTACTTTTAAAGCGTCGGTGCTGAAAGTTTTTAGTTTCGATTTTTGGCAAGTTGATATTATGCTTTTAACTCTTTTTCCATTTTATTATTTTTTGTTGTTTTTTATTATTTTCATTTTTGTTATTACTTTAGGTGTGAATTATTTAATCAAATCAATGGTATAATCTAACTGATTTTTATGTTAGAAAAAGATTAAAAGCTCTCATTAGTTCATTTTGACAATTCATATAATTTGGATAATTTAGATAAATCAATAATAAGCCTCTCAAGTGATTAAATGAGCCTGGTGCGTATCAAACGACATGCATTGCCTACATGCAGGCGCTACCTCGCGAAATAGGCTTCTTACATCTCATTTAACTCGCTCCGAATGGTACCAGACTTTCGCGAGCTAATTTAATGTTCCGTTTGCCCCCGTTCTCTCCCCTTTTCCGCCAGCCTTCCCGAAGATCATTCGCTGGCAAAACAAACAACAAGCACAGACAAAAGTCGTGCGCAACAGCGAACAAAAGTGCCATTATTCGTTCGTTTCGCGTTGCATATAATTCATTTGCGCTACGCGCCAACGAAAGCAAACGGCGCGCGTGCTCGCCATTCAAATCCGGCCCGGCTTGCCGGCACAGTTGCATCCAGCCCGGGCGCTCGAAAACTCAAACACAAAATAAGCAACTTGCCACGGTGTGTGCGATCTGCATGCGGCCCCGTCCCGTGCGGCAAGGTTCATTATGAAGAAAAGCAAACATGCGGTGGGGGAGCCGCGACGCGAAGGGATTAGAAGTGGCAGCTGCTTCCAGACGGCTCGGGGTGGGACGCGTTCCATCACACCCGTTCCCTTCCGCGCACGAAATTATGCGGCAAATTGCTCTATCAAACTGTTTGCCATTAATAGTAAAGGAGCGCACGCGAGGGAAAGCGCTGCGTCCGGGGAGGAAAGTTTTGCACCGTGCGGTTTGGTTCGAGGCACCGATTTCCGGTGGATGTGTTGCACGAAGGAAGCACGAGTGCTCGATTTTCTCCGCTTTTATATGTGTGAATTTATACATTTTTTTACGACCGCTTCTTGTGGCGGCTTCTGCCGGTTGTTATTGTAGCATATTTACATCTTATCGAATCCCGTTTTCCGGGCGTGTTTCGATTATCCCGCGCGCGGAACGGAGTGGCAACAGCGAAAACAAACTTACCGATAATTATGTGTACCGAGGGTGTGAGAGCTGAAAATTAATAGCCACCGCGAGAAGGAGGGGAAATATCGGTGTCGGGTGTTAAACGAACCGATCGAACTCCTCGAGCATTTTACGTAAAATTACGCCAAAAAAACCAGCGCTAGTGCATACGCTCGCAACCTCCGCACGGGAAAGTTTTCCCGGGGCGGGGGAGGAGTTTTTTTTTGTTGGTAAATTTCATTCTCCATGCGCGCACGAAAGCAAATATGTGTTTCCGAAACTCCATCATCTCTTTTAAAAATCATTTAAAACTTTTCCATTCGATTTGGCGCCGCACCGGTGGGGCGGGTTGGCAGGGCAGATACGCACGCCAAGGGGGCCAACAGCTTCCCGAGCCATCCCGATTGATTGGATTCTGCTAAATAATGCAGCGCTGCGGCTGCGGGTGCAATTGGTGCGGACGTGTGATTGACATATTTCTTTCGCTCTGCGGTTTTGCCTCGGTTGGGTGATTTGTTATTTGCACCCATCTGGAAGTGGAATCTGATTCTTACAACACCGTTTCCGGCTGACTTAAAGACTAAAGAAACGGCGCAAAATTTATCTAATTTATCCATGTCGCTAAGCAGGAGCGGTCGAGTGAGTTAAGAACGCCTGAAATTATGCATTTTTTTGAGAATTAATTATTCAATTTCTAAGCATTTTCGTTGCTGGGCTAATAAAACGATTAATGCGTGCTGGTAAAGAGTTTTGGGTTAAAAATCGTAGCAATTTCTTAAAGAAGATTTTAACAAATTAAAAAAACCACATTTGAACAACATGCATCGTACATCTTTTACACGCTTTATTTAAAAAAAATTCTCAGCACATTATCATGCAGATTGTGTTGCATACATTTAGGCAAAACGCTTCAAATTGTTCTACGTGAAATTTAAAGTAACCCAGAGTGTATACTTTTAGGCGGGAATTTTCTTCACTCGCCTAAATGTATACAATGTAATTGGTGCTGCGTTTTTTTAAAATATTTATCTGAATATTTTCAGTATTACCGTTCGAATAACAAACGTTCGAAATTAGTCGAATAAAGCCAACAGTAGCTTAATAGCTTCATACTCCATGTCTCCTTCCGATGAATTATCGCTTAAATTCGACCAGCATCCCCGTTCGCCTCGGTGTTGATGGCACTAGCAACGAAAAATAAGCTTCCACTCGGCTCGCAGTGATCGGTAAGATATCTTCATCCAACTATGCAGCGAGTGCAACGAATCGTGCCCGGTGCGTTCGCTCGACGGCCAACAATAGCTGCACACGGCCGGCAAGTCCGGAAGGGATTTCAACGAAAAGCCGAGCCCGAAGCTCGCTACATATTCATTGCCTTCCATGAATGAGTAATGCGCTGTGGGTCGCTGCGAGCGGCCGGCATCCACCGCGAAGGGTTAGCAAATTGACTGCGACAAGCGGGGGCGGGCAGAAGCCGGCAGAAGCTGATGAGAACGGTATGATCGATGCGTGCTTTTATTTTATTTCTTTCTCCGCTGCGTCGGTTCGTAGGCGGTGGGCGGGTGGATCCGGTCGGGATGCGGTCGGGAAGATTAGTTGCTTGCGATGCACGGTGCGTTATTTATTTACGCTCGCATGCAGCTGAGTGGGTCAGCTGTCCTCTCCTGGGAGGGCGTGCGACGGGCGGCACGTGAACCCGACGAGTCGCATTTCGCATCTTACCCAGCGTTATGGTTCTGTTTTCCTCTCTATCTCTCTCTCTCTCTCTTTCTCTCTTGCATTCCTCTGGGACCGGCAGTGAGATCGAAACGATTCCGAAGCGCATGCGAAATGAATAAGCTATGCATGAATCATGCGGCCCCGTGTCCGGGTGCATCAAGCCTAGCGAGACACCTGACGCAGCTGCTGCACCGGCCACTCGGTCACTCGCACGATCGTCAATATTGTCACATTGTGTGTGCTTGCCGGGGTCGGCACCTTGCGCCCGTGGTCCGTAATGGGCTTTGTGCGTTCCTTGGCTGACGAGCGGCGGAGCGAACGGGAGCAATAAATATTATTTCTTCCGGGGCCGGGGCTTTAAAACGGCAATGGTGCGCCTGAATGGTAGGCAACACGCAACACGTGCTGCTCGAACGGAGAAGGCGGCTTTTGAATTCGAAGTTTACGAAGTATTACGTAATTATCGTCTTCTTCGTAAGCTCCTGCCCGAATTCTAAGTGTGTGTGTGTGTTAGTGTGCGAAGGTTCGGCAAATAAATCTTTTATCCCGACGTGTTCTTTCCCTTTCCCAGGAGGGTGATCCATCGTGTCGCTCCTGCTTGAATCCTACTGTTTGGGCAGGCAAAACCATTCCGGCCTGTCCAATAAATAAAACGTCCTCACCGCCTGTCCACAGTACGCCTGCTCAAGCGCTCGCGCGCTTCCCATGCCCCGTAGCAAATTGCTGCTTTTGAAATGAACGATTTCGGAAACACCAGCTGCTCACCGCTTGAGGAGCAGGGCGCGGCCTTGCTTAACAGAATCTTAACGAAATCTTCCTTATCTCCTCACCCACTCGAGGGCCTCGCATAATGCGCCGTTTCTTCCTGTCTCAATTTGATCCTGATTAACGCCTGATCAGACCGGCACAGGGGACCGGCGGGAAGCGAGCCGCTGGATGTCACTCGCACGCTGCTAAACACGCAAATTATTGGCAGGCGCAAAGTATGGCAGCGATTTCCGCACACCAAAATGCCAATACTAAATTGATGCGGAAGCATCGCACGATGATGATGGTGATGATGCCGTACGTCGCTATGGGTTTGCAAATGCTGCACAGCGGGCCGGTTTGGGGCTTCGAAAAAAGAGTTGAGGAAAAACACGTTTGAGAGAAATTTTAGAAATTATTTTGTTTGATAGTTGTGTTATTTATTATTATTTATTAGGTATTTTTTTATTACTATTTATATTTATATATTTTTTTACTACGCTACCCTTATTAATTGGACAAAAAATTTAGTAGGAAAACTAACTTTATTTTATTTTACATAAATTATGTAAACTTTTTATAAAACAAATTATTTAAAATGTATTTTCGAATTGCAATCGAAATGAATTCCGCCTAAAAGTATGCTATGTAATAATTAAGCATGAATTTTTCTCGGTACATTCTTCATTTACCCATCGATTGGACCCATTGTGAGATTCAATCGCATCATTCTTGCCGCTCTCATCCCCTTCCCCTCCCCTTCCCCCGGCACGTGGTTTTGGTAAATGGCGGAAAATGAGAAAAATAATGAGATCAAAACCCTGACTAGATGGGGGAGCTTTTCTTTCAACTCGCGGCGTCGGGCGCGCTGTACGCACACACGCTTGTTAAGCGATTTTATTTCTATCCCTCCACATTCGTCATACACGTGCCGGGCGAGGCAGTCAATGCCGCCAAAACCTCGCTGACAGTTATTAGAAATTGTAATGAATTCGATTTGCCCCCGGGGGTGGTGAGGTTCATTGAGGCATCTCCTTTTTTTCTCCAGCCCTCCAATCCTTCATTTCGGTTCGAAGTGCGGATCGCTAAGTAGATGAATTTGTTTTTATTTCATTTTTTGCTGCTATGGTTGTTATGGTTGCCACTCAGGCTCGGAGCGAGTTTGATGTTGATGCGAATATTTGATGTGGCAGTGGATTCGGCAGACCGGGCGCTCGTTAGGGATGCATTTATTGATTGTGCTGTTTATTCTCGTACCGTATGCCGGGGCTCATTGGGAAGAAAATGTTGGCCGTGCCTCGCTGGCGGTGGAGGGAGGGAGGACGGCGGACAACCCGGCGCTGCTCGTCTTGTTTTGCTGGCGACCGCGAGGCAAAAACATGAAAGAGCGGCACGGCAATCGATATGTAATTCCGCGATTCCGGTTGGGCCGAACCGCGTCGCGGTAATTGCGATGTTATTGGGATTTCGGTCCAGCCACGGTGCTTTTGCTTCGAAATCGATTAGTTTCGGGCGGTGATGGGTTTTGTAAAAGATCTCGCCATCGTACGAGCACGCGTTCTTAAGGCTCGGCACCCTGTTGGCTAGTGATGGGCCTAAAAAAGCCGAACATTACGTATCGGTGAGCGTTGCGTCCATTTTGAGGACGAGAAAAAGCATCCGAAACAGTGAGGGTTTGAATTTCATTTCGAAAAAAATGATTTTTAACTGATTGCACTTTCAATTCCCGGCCCATCACTAGCGAGCAGTATGCGTGCGGTGCGAATGGCCTACCATTCAGGCGCACCGAGTTGTTTCGTGAAATTTGATAGGTGACACTCGTTTTTATTACTATTTTCTCATGCGGGGCGATTTTTGTCGCGCTTTTTAATCACACATGCGAGCGGGAGTTATTTTTGCGTGTAAAAAAGACACATGGATGAGATTGGATCGAAATTGAACCAGGAGGGGATGCAGAAATATAATAAGGAAAAAAATATGTTCGCTACCTTACCACTCCTCCTACGTTGAGGGTAACAGTTTAATTTAAAAGTCTCTCCCAGTTTTTTTGTCCATCCACTGTCCAGCTTGGCTTCCCCGGTGTCGAAAACTTGTCTCTAGAAACAATTAATTTCATTCCCTCGCTCGCAACGTCGAACAAGGCGCAACGACAACGCCGATGCTACATGAACCCGTTCCCGTTCGCAATCTGCCAGCGGCTCAAGCCGATCAACCATCCGTCTAAGCTTCCACGTTTCGCGGGCAGCATAAATAACATAAAATGGCCAACCCGCCCGGCCCGCCACCGGTCCTCCCATTCGAGCGCGTTACACAAAACGGCGGTGGTTCGGTGTTTTTCGGTTGCCCGAAACTTTTCCCTCCGACACGTCTGCATTAATTATAAAATTGATTAAAAGTTTAGTTGTTACAGCGACTAGCTGCACGTTGTAGCTGCACGGTGCGGTTTAGTACGTCGCCGGTTCACTCGGGCAAGCAAGCGTTGAATGCGCGTGGAAAACAACATCCCCCCCGCCCGACTTCTCGCACGCGAATGCTACGAGCTACGGTGTTTTTTCCCCTTTCGATCACTTCTTGCCGCGTGTTGCTCTAGTTCACGGGTTTTTTTGTTTCATTTTGCTCACTACAACTTATCTTAATAGCAAGCGTGCCGGTGAGTTTGTTTGGTCCCCTTTTTTGGTGAGTGTGTCTGTGTTGTTTTCGTTTCGTTTGCGGTCAACCCGAACGTTCTGACTTTGCAAACTGCGATGAAACCAGTTTCCCGGCTCCAAACGCGCTCTCCACCGAAGCTACCGTGGCCGATTATCAATGGATGCTATAGAATAAATAACGAAAGCAGATTCGAAATGCAGACAGACGCGCTGCCACCAGCACCGTGTAGGAGGGTTTCCATTTCCTCCACCGTGGGTATTTGTGTGCAGCTTAGAAACCGGTTTCGGTGCTGCTACCTGTCGATCAAAGGGGTTGGTGTATTTTTTGTGTTTTATTCCCTCTGCGGTTCTCTGCACTTCATCGCGAGTTGATTTTGCGAGTGGATAGTTTATTTGTTTGTTGGTGCCATCATCGCAACCAGCCCGCGTGCAAGCATGCCAATAGGCAACCCGATGCTTTTGCCGGATTTGTATCACGGAAAAAGGTATACGCGCAGCGTGAGGCCCACCGACTGCTTCTTGTTAATTAAAAGATGATTTTCAGGTGCAGCATCATGCGCAAGCCGTGCTCGTTGGTTGCGTGGCATAAGCAACAGACAGGTTGCAGTTGCCACTAGTGGTTTTTGTTCCTCAAATTTCAAGTTTGATGTTTTCGGTGCAAAGAAATATTTTGGAGCTCAAAGTGGAGAAATGCCTTTTGAATTTTTTAATGATATATTTTAATTTAAATTTAAATGAAATCGTTCGAGATTAAGTGAAAAAAATGAAATTTAAATTAATTTAAAACAATTCAGCCTAACATTATGCAATCCGCATGTCGAATTTATTTCAAATGCTGTTTCAGAATAAATTGGACAAGAGATGCCGCGATTCAGGCGACAGAGCCTTCGTAATGTGAGGAGAATACTCTATTAAAAAGACGGGTAAATTTATGATATTTTTGATCAATTTATAAAATTCATTAAATCATTTCAAATGAGTCTAGTTGAAATCATAAAAAACAGAATGAATAGTTTGCTTTTAGGTGTTAAAAATTACTTCTAAGAATTGCTCAATGTATGCAAAATTCCCTTCATACAGGAAGGTAAATCAGCTAAATTTATTACGCAAGCAAATAATTAAAAAAAAAACTTATCGTAACTTTTACTTCCGTTCGAGTCGCAGCAAATTAAATCCTGTACACGTGTGTGCTGGATTAGTACTGGACTAGGCGTTTTTCTTTTCCTTTTCTTTTCGAGAGCACAAAACCGTCTGGACATGCGCATCGAGGGCATGGCCGCGGGTGAAACCCGGCGTCAAAGTTTGCCACCATCGGTCCAGCGGCCGGAACCAACGAAGCACGTAAATTTTAAAACTTTTGCAAATCCTACCGCCACCCGCGTGTCGGTGCCCATGCACGAGAAGGTTAGCCAGTGTGTCGGTGGCAGCGAAAGCACCTGGCTAACGATGCGCTCCTAAGGTAGAAAGTTGCGCTGTTTCGCTCGAAGACGGTTGCGGTTGGTCGAGTTTACTTTTTTTTTGTTTTACTCGCCACACATAATTTGAGCATTTTAAACTTTGGTCAAGATATTATACCCCGCTTTCTTTCGCTTCACGTTCCGGGTAGACAAAAATTTGGAGCCAACGGTACGCAAATAGCAATAAAGGAAGTGTCTTAATCTGCTTTCGGTCTGAGTTGACATTCGAGCATTTAATATCAGCCATAGCGTTGAAAATGTGTGTGTTTTTTTGCAGAAGATTGCATAATTTCTGGCGCTGGTTTGTGCATAGGATAAGAACTCGATTATTGCAGTGGTGCGTGTTGCATACATGCAGGCAGGAGTTTAATGGCTTTGCACGAATGTTTAAGCACGCTACCTATTTGCGCGTAAATGTATGCTCGACAATGTTTTTTAATCTGAAATTTGTAAAAAATGGGTTTTTTTTTCGATTGAGATCGTTTCTTGTTAGATTAAGTATACTTTTTTGAAATTTTGTGTTATTTGGAGCATGTTTTTCAATTTTGCTATTGTTTTACGAACTATAACATACAAACAAAAATCATCAAATATTAAAAATACAACCGTTCCAAAGTGTCCAACACCTTCCGTTCGTGCAGCAAATGATGTATGCGTCCGGTGTGAAATATAAACCAAACAAACACTCAAATACCTAACTCTACGGCGCGAGTTCGCTTGCCTAGCTTCCTGTCGTTATGATGACCCATCCGATTAAAAGAAAATTAGTTTGCGACCGGTCCACTCCGGTTCAGTGCAGCAAGACAGGATCAGCGTCCGCCGCCCAAATCTGGCACGCACACGTCCCGTTCCCTTCCCCACCATCCCCTCCTCCCTCCCCTGCCCACCAGCCGGCCGTTTGGAAGACATTCGGTGGTTTTGTTTGCACGCCACGCCCCTCGACCTCGGGCACGCTCCGAACCCTAATTAGCGACGGTTCACCTCAAAGTTACGGCTCAATCAGCCTGGCCGGGGCCGACCCTTCCTGGAGCCTGCCCACCGCCAGACCGATAATTAATTGGTTGGTATTTGTGGATCACGCGGTTTTGCTGAGCGTTAGACAATCCGCGTCCGGGCCACCGCGCACGCCAACCGTCTTGCCTAATCTCGTTACCCCGGGCCGGTCGATTAAAAGCGGGCCGCATTTTCGGCAGCGCAGCGGTGCGAACGCCTAATCGCTCGCGATTTAATGGAATTAACGCGGGATTCACGCGCTCCTGAGCACGTCCATCAGCAGCAGCACCAGCAGCAGAAGAAGTTGTATAAAGCCCCGGAAATGGTCATCCGTGGCCGACGCAGGCGGACTTGTTCGCCCCGGTAACAGGTGCGCGTGGCGGTCGTATGTTTGTCGGAAATGATTGAGTTAATGATTGCTCCGTCGCGTGTGCGAGGGCAGACCCCGGACGCGGAAGGTAATTATAACGCGACACTGAGCCGGAAGTAATGCCGACGTAACCGGATACACGGCGTCTTCCAGCCGCCCGACGATATGTTGGGCGACGGCTGGGACGATGAGCTTGAAATAATATGTTGCATCAAAGGGTCGGGCCCGGCTGGAGCTGTCATTTTTGCTCGCCTGTCAGCGGGCACCCTGCGACTCGACTCGACGCCCGACCAGCGAACGTCTTTGGAAGCGAATCAAACACCCGAAGGCAAATGAGATGCGGCAACTCCTTCCTTCTCGACCGGGCGGGGCGGACCGTACGTTACAGGCTTAAATTCTTGCTCGCCAGAACCGGTCACCAGAATGTCTTTCGCATGGGCCGGTTTGATCTTCGCAAGCCGGCCACCGTAAAGGGACTCTCGCCTAAGCGGCTTAGCATCAATTTGCGTTCACTTATTGACTGGTGGCGCTCGGCTCCACCGGCCAGCCGACGACGGCCCGATTTCCACAAAAAGCCCTGCGTAATTAGAAACCCTGGCCAATTGTCTCCCGGGCACGGGCACTCGCCCGTATTTACAGCGCAACATTTGATGGAAATTAATTGTGCCCACCTACCGGGCCGGCTCGCTGGACGCATCGATTCAATTAGTTTTACCGATGGAGCTGGCGGCGCCCGGGACGTCGAAGGCACCCGCAAATGTGACGTGACAGGTCTCGGGCGTTTGCCAGCCGCAAGCCCGGCAAGGGGGAAAAGGACTTTCCAAGACTTCCCCGAGAGATTGCGCACCGTGCGACGGTGTGGCATTAATTGCGAGCAGAGCTGCTTTCCTGGGAGCTGCTTTAGGAGCAACATTTTTACACCGCCCCACGTTTGGTAAGCTCTAAATTTAAGCCCGAGCCGATTTGTGTGTGTAATTGGTTTTGATTCCGATGGGATTTCGGGCCGATTGCAGAGCGATTACATTTTTGGTGTGTGTGGTTTTTTCCTTACTATGCCCTCCGGGGAGCGGGAACGAAAATTCACTCAAGATTAAATTTCACTCGAAACATGATCGGACCATTTATTGTAAAAGCTAAATCAATTGCTATCGGGGTTTTCTGGTAATTTTCATCAAACGTGTGTCGACTGGCAATGGTTCGAGGATTATCTGGAAAATAATTTTAATAAGCAGTATAATACAGGAGATTCCATTCCATGAGAATCTACATGCTGAGGTGATCAGCTATGGCATTTTTCATTGATTAAACCGAGCAAACGATTGAACCGAAAGTCGCAAAACCTGAAACATTTTTATTCGAGTTGGAGATGCCAAGTTTGAGGTGACACTTTTTGGCTGCAAGAGTTTTTTATTTGTAGATGTGAGAAATTTGAATAGCAATGACATGTACTTATACATTTAGGTTTCTTCCTAGCTCATAAATTTAAAAACAGTATACTTAAATTGAACAACACCCCCAAATTCGACCACATAAGCCATTATTTTCATCTCGTCCTTTATTTTGTGCACTACTGTATATTTACCGGAGGCATTTGCTTTCGAGGTAAACGATTCGTTCGTGCGAAATTAATTTAGCAGCACAGATAGCATACATTTAGGCGTAACTTTGCCCTATCGGATCGATGGCGAGTGGAAATACTGCCACGCGTATTGCATACCTGAAGGCGCTGGCTCCGTAATTATGCTATCCACATATTTTGTTGAACTGTCAACCGAACAACAGTATAAAAACTATTTTAAAACAGCAAAAGGAGGGGCTTTCTACCGCTACCGTACTTCTGTTGGGCTCTTCGTGGCGTGTAACGAAATTGGAACAAACGATGAATAAAACATCACACACACAGCCGGTCATGAAAGTAACCGGTGACCGGGTCCAGCCAACGCTCTCGTACGAAATGAATGCTCCCTTGGGGCTGTCCAACTGGGGGGAGGGGATGCTTTTCAAAAGACACACACACAAATAGCCACACACGCATCTAAAGTTTGGAGCGTCCTCAAAAAAAAAAAAAAAAGCGTTTTTGGCCTCAAAAAAAAAAAAAAAAAAAAAACAAACAAACAAAAAAACTGCGTGTCTATTTCTTCCGGGTCGGAATGAATTTCTTCGCATTAAAGCGATCCCGGCATGATCCCGGCCGCCTCCTTTGTGAAGGTTCGGCTACCCTCAACCGTGGGCAACAATGTTTGGGCAAAGAATCTTCACTGCAACGAAACAACAGCAGCAGTTGGGTGGAGGAAAAAACCCTTTTTTTCGGTTCGTTCGCCCCTCGCTGGCTTTCTCGGAAGTTTCTCGGACCGTGCGAAGAGATCCTCTCGAGCTGGGACGGGGCACACGCACGGGTGAAGGGGCTTTTGTTTGCAAACGGTGCAGGTACGGCTGGACGGACGGAAAGATGCACACGCGGCCGTGTTTGTGGGCGAAAGTCTAAAGGAATGCTCCAAAATAAATATCCCTTCCAGTGGCTGGGTGGTGGAACTTTCTGGTTCTGGCTGCGTGGGAGGCGCGCGAGTTTCGTTCCCCTTTCCTTCGCTGCAGCTTAGCGGAAGACATGTGTGAGCGGGTTGTGTGTGAGTGTTTTTTCTTCTCTTTCGGAAGAAGCTATCTGCCTGCTGTTCCTCCATTCGCACGGAAAACCCATAACGTTCTCGGTGGAGACGGCGGGGAGGAAGCCAAACTTTTGCGCTCCACCATTCTTTCGCAATTCTTTTTTTCTTCTTCCCGTCATTGTTACGGTGGAGTCGGGCAGGGCAAGGGGAAAAGAAAAATCAAACCCAAACCCCAGCCCGTTCGTTTCCGTTCCTCCTCCTGCACGCCGGAAAGCACTTCACGAGCCAAATCCGGTGGGACGCGAGAGCGCGCGCACACTCGGTGTTGGCTTTTGTCGCACGCGCCTGAAAGGTAGGCCGCACCGCACGACAATAGCATGCCCACCGTCGTGCTGTTGTTTCTTCGGTTTTTTTTTTATTCTCCTCGCGCCCTGTTTTCTATATTGGATACGATGAAAATATGCGCATTCCTGCGAGATTCGGACGAGATGGCGCAGCGGGTTTTTTGATATCAAATTTGGCTTCTTTTTATCCAACCGGTTTCTTTCTGCTCCCCGAGAACCGCTCCTCCCTCTCCTCTCTCTCTCGTAAACAATGGTATGATAAACGGAAAGGCATGTGCCGTTCCGTCGCTCTAGCGACGCACAGGTCGTTCTGAAGCACTTTCGAGTGCCGCGGTCTCCCTGGTGACCGCGTCCAGGGGAGGAGGGCCACCCGGGGAAACCATCAACCTTGGGTGCAAAAGATAGCAAAAATGCACAAACGCACATCCGGTCATTAATTTCCATCCATCAAAGAGTTTTCTGGAGGTGAAAATGTATGTAAAAAATCGAAGAAAATCGCCCAACCGCACCATAACTTACCCGAAGAGCGTCCATCAATCAGGATGTGCGCCCGTGTGTGAGTGCTGCGGGAAAGATACTGCGGTGAAATTATCGTGTGAATAAATTCCCCGCCTCCTCCCCGGGGTCTGCCTGCCTCCCAGGCGAGGAAAACACTCCCACCGGCGGCTCGAGATATTTGATTCAATTTATTGTGGACAACAACCCGGGCGCGGCCCGGGGGAAGGAGGCTCCCCCGCCAGCGAACAGGACAGGATGCGTTGCGGACACAAACACCAACCCGAACGACACGTACACGATTTCAGCGGGGCATAAATTATTCATCGGCGCTCGGCCATGAGCGGCTGGGGCGGATGATGCGGCAGGTCCTTAACACTTGTAGCAAGATGTTGCTTGACCGGTGGGCCTCCCAGCGTCGCCCGGGCCAAAAGTCCTAAATTATACATGGACAAGAAAACACATTATCGTTTCGCCGTACCGAGCGCTTCCGGGCTTTGTGTCTTCCCGCACGACGAACGTTCGTTCCTGGGAAGCGGCAGGCCCGGGACCGGGAAAACTCGGACTCGGACTCGGACGGTTCATTTATTTGCCGTACCGAAATGGTTATGGTGAGGTTTTTTCTTCTTTTCCTAAGGATAATTGAATTGTGCAGCATTGTTTTGCTGCGGTTCGATCGGCTGGGATCAAGGAATGAACAGTGAAATCTTAGGTTTTAAAAAGAAATCAGCACGAACGACGAAAGAAGCTTGGCTATCAAATCTTAGCGAACGTTACACTCAAAACCTGAGAAGAAATCGAACTTATTTTGTACAATATTCTGCTAAAAATAAATTAGCGTATCTGCGATGAATTTAAAATTACAAAAATAATACATCACTGTCAATAACTTACAAATGGCTACTCGGTGCTGTGCGAGCTGCATAAATGCGGGCGGATTTTTCATCACTTGTCGGGTTTAGCTAGGACACAGGGAGAACCACACCATTTATGTAAAAAGGCCTTATTTTTATAAAAATCTTTTAGAAGAAGTAGCTATTTGATAGTTCCGTTAGTTAGTAACATTTGATGCTTTTCTATAACTAAAAAGTATCAAAGTTGTCCATAAATTGCGTCACGGCTAAATTAAAAAATTTACATGAAAAACCTCCCAAATGTATGCAGTTTGCACAACACCACCAAAATCGATTACGTAAAATGTTAAGGTTGACATGTGCCTCACAATTTTAAATTGAACACAGGTATTTTTGTACTTTTTTCGAAACATTCCTTCTCGTCAGCACCGGCAGCGATTCCGGCGCATTCGCCTTGCGTGTTTGAAAATGCAAAAATAAACGTCATCAGTCAGCAGGAACGTAATTAATGAGGAGTGCTTACAACCCGGTAAGCTGAACGGATTGCAATTTCAACGCAGATAGTGAGCTTTAAAGTATTTTTTCTCTTTCGCTCGCGCGTGTTTGTAAAGTGAACTTTGGTGACAAATCACCTTGCCGTTATGTAGCGTTGATGTGGGGGATTTTTCGTTCACCAGAATTGGCGGAGGTTAGCTAACATCAAAAGAACGCACGGTGATGATATCTAACTGCACCGTACTACTACCGTCTGTTCCATCGGTGCAGGCTGGTTCATCGAAAATATAATGAAAAGCTCCATCATTTAGATGGGAGCGAAATTTGGGAAGTCACCAACTTTCACACAAAGGCAAAAATAATCATTTTTTTGTTCTGTTGCAGGAAATTCATTTCCAGGGGAAGATATCGTGAGAAAAATGGATGGAATTCCCCGTTTAATAATCTCCCACACCCGAGCGGTTATGCAACGCGTTTTTTTTTGTGTGCTACCGATACTCGCTGCTCGTGCTGTGCGTGTTGCATAATTTGTAGGCGAATAGTGTCGGATCTAACGATACGTAGTTCCGCGCGAGCGGGACGGCAACCGTGCTGGAAATAATTTGTACGCATACAGCTGCTTAAATATTCATGATGATTTTACCGCTTTCGTTTATGGCAACACGGGGAGGATGAGTTTCTGTGCGACTCGCGGGTTTCGGGTCCCAATAAACCACCCCAATAGGCCTCGCCTGGCAGCGAGTTTCGCGACACATTTGCGGCGCTCGTGAAATGACACGAAACGCACGAAATGGGAGCAGGCTTTTTACATCTGTACGGGGCTGCTGATGAGCTGCTAACCGTGCAGCTCTCGCGTCTCTAAGACCGACATATATTTTACAATGCCGGCCAGAACCAGGTCGGCCGTTGTTTCGATCGTTTGCCGAGTTCAAGATTGAGTCATTAAAGTCAGGGAGTTGCTGTGGGAGGCTGGATGGGGTCAGGCGGCGATGGGCTGCTCCCTCCCGGCGAAACACACATTTCGGTGGTTGCATTATTGAAATGCAAATGTTAATACAGGAGCGCTGAGCGGCCCGAAAGCCGGCGACACCCGTAGGCCGCGCGCAAAGCGTCTTAAATAAAATAACAAAAGTGTTCTCCGTAAAGTCTCTCTTTTCTCTCTCGCACCGCGCTACCGCACTCACCCACGGTCGCGCTCCCGACGGCCCGGCAGAAAAGTCTTCCACGGGTTTGCCGCGCCTGAATGGTAGGCAAGCCGCTTCATTAGTGCGGCCGTGTGAATCTGCATGTTAATTTGCGTTTAATTTGAGGTTTTCGCTTGGCGCACATGGCACGCTCGGTACGCCTCGGGGCGGCCGGTGGGCTTTAACCGAGCCCGAAAGGAGGGGGTGGGAGGCGGGAAGGCAGGGGGAAAATTATGCTACGCAACGTGCCCGCGTCCGCGGCACGGACCGGTGCATAAACCCAGGCGCACGGGCTTTGCACGGACATTTTGTGGCCGCTACCGCACGCATTACCGGGCTCGCCGTGCCTGCTTCGGGGATTCCATTTATGCGGCTAATATTTTTATTTGCCAAAGCGCAAAAACCCAGCGATACTCACCGATCCTGATTCTTTGGAGTTTTTTTTTTTTATATCGAAGCGAGTGCCGGCATAATTTGCTATAGTAAATATCGCTTTAAACGGGCCGTTCATCATGCCATCATGTCCCCATTTTCGATCGCGCGAGATTTGTGCGGTATAAATCGAAACGATACGCATGCATCGCTGCAGCCATCGGCAGCTCGTTGAAGACCAATTTGGAAGAGTAAAAAAAAAAGGAAAGTAAAACCGCTCTACTGAAACCTCCCTCCGTCGAAACGATTTCCCGTGCCCGCCCGCGTGCGAGCGAGGGCGAGAACCGGAAAATGCGCATTTAATTTGGCAAGATTTATTGCCTCGCTACGGCCCGCTCCTTGTCATCGGGTCGCCCTTGGACGGGGAGGGTGGGCGCGTTACTTTTTCGGCCACGTTGCGGAACATATGCGCGCCTGGATGGCTGCAAACGGGTGTTGCCGTGCGAGTGACTAAGCACCCCAAAACGGCCGGTGCCGGTCCAGAAACGAACGGAAGCAAAGCGGGACCGCGAACCGTGCTCGTACTCTCGTTGGTGAAATACGATTCCCCGTTGCGGCGGATTTCGGGCAGGTTTACTTTGATTTGGATTGGGCTGGGTGAAGAAGTGAACGAGAAAGAAAATAAAAAGACGGATTCATCTTGCGGCGCTTAAAATATGCACGCCGAGAAGGCTCCATACGGGCTTCCTCCCTCCCTCCCCCTGGGCAAGTTTCCACTCGTCTAATTATTTACTACGACATAAAAGCATCCTTAAACTGCCGGGGCTGGCGAGCCGATCGGATGGAAAAGCCATCAATCCGATCCGTGCCGCGGACGGCGGGCCGAGATTCTTTTGATTTTATCGCTTCAAACCGGGCTGGGAAATCACATTGAAATGGAAACGTAAATCGATTCCGCTTCAATTTCTGCCTTGCCGCGCGAAGGCTCCGGCAGGTGCCGGATGGCAAATGGCCTAAATCTGGGGAAGGCGGCGCTTTTCTAATTAAATTTGAACGAACTATCTACGGGCGGCACCCTACACCGAGCCGTTGCCGAGCAGACGATCGGGGTGTGGGGGTAGAGAGAAAAGGGGAGCGAATGTCTGCCCCAGCTTCTTCCAGCCTTCGACAACCGCACACTTGAAGAACGCTTCGAGAAAGTAGCTGTCAAGTGGCACTTGGCAGCTGGTTCGAATGTCTTGTCCCTGGCCCGACAGCCCTAAATCGACCGCACTTGAAACAATGTTCAAATGCCCCAATCCGACCGGAGGCGAACGGTCGTGTTTTTTTGTCTCTTTCGTTCACTTTCTTCGACCATCCCACCGTCGGTGTCTTTTAGCACATTCTCTGGCGCATTGTGACACGCAGTGGGTGTGGGTGGGCCGAGCAAAGGCGAGAAAAAACTACCAGTGAAAATCTGAGCTGCCAGTCTCTCGGGTGCGGAAGGTGCAGCGTTTCGCGTGGTGCAACAAATTTAAAAGTGGATCGTGAAGGGGTTGAGGAAAAAAAATGCGAGAGAGATTTTGATACTTTTTCTAGAATACTTGAGCAAGGAGCAATGGAGGAAGCTGCACCGTTTGAACGGGGTTCAAGCTTGCTCGGCTTATCGAGCATAGAAAACGGCAATAGTTAAACTTTATTTAAGCGAGTGCTATATTTAGGCCGAAAAACACTTTTGGGTAGCAAAATTTCACTATAAGAAGTGAATTTTGGAAGCTTTTTACGATGCTCAACGAAATGCGGCAAGGTGTATTGGGTATTGCATACATGTAGGCGAAATATTGTTTTTTTTTGTACAATGCTTTCAAAGCTGCATAAAATGCGATAAAAGAAAACGATTTATCTTTAGAATGCATATTTCAATATTTTCCAGATTGTTGTTTTTCCTTATTACTGACAAATTTCTCGCTGCAGCCGCAGTAATTACGTGCACAAACACACTTCAACACGCTGCTTCCATATCTCATTCCCGATTTGTTCTGCCCCTTAATTTATGGCAAACCACGGCACGTTCGTTGCGGCGGACGACTTCGCGCGATAAGGTTGACTGAAAAATTCCCCCAATCCCGGCAAACAACCGTGGTCAGTCAACAGTCCGCTCACGTCGCACGTTGCTTATGGTGGAAAGTTTTTTTTACCCGTACTTTCGCTTAAGCCAAAAACAGTAAAATAAAAATAAACTGAACAAGTCTCAAGCGCAACAAACACAACAAATGACCGGGAAGCTTCGCCGGGAAAAGATAAGTTTCGTACGTGATGGCGTGCTGTCGTTGGTTGCAGTTAGTGTAATGCGGCGCGACGTGCGGTTTTGCCGCTAAGGGAAGGCAGGAATTAACCGCAATTATGCGAGCTGCATTATTGCTGAGCCATAAATATTACAAAGTATGGATTTTGGTGCACTTAAGCGGGTAGTAAGGATGCTTTAGGAGGAGTGGGAAATTTAAATGATACTGTTTGTGAGGCGGAATGCATACCTTTGCGGAGTAGATGATAGTGGCTTTGGATTGCATAGCCTGGAGGCGCATTTTTTAAAAATAGGTTTGCTTTTGTTTCGTAAAATTATTGAATTAATTCTAATTATGTTTTAACAGAAGAATATTGCTATAAACGATATTTTTATCGCCAGAAAGAACGTTTCAGATAGCATTGAATATTTCATCCCCCACTTGTTGGGAATCTTTCGGTTCACTGAATATCGGGCCGTTTGGTTGCAAGCACCGTTCAAGCTCGTTTGCGTTTGAAGTATCGGTTGGTGTGGTTTGGAAGATTAAAAACCATCCTCGTGGCAAAAGCCGGAGCGCTTCAATTGAAACTAATTAAAACAATCGCAGGACCGATGGTTGAAACGCACGTTCTACTCAGCGGCGAAACAAAAGGCCTTAAGGCGAACGATTTTCCTTTGATTTTATTAAGCAAAAGTATGGCTCAATTGCTGCCGGCCGGCCCCCGGTTTCACCTTTAGCCCTTCTTGCAAGACGGATCGTGCTTGATACCGCGCGCGGAAATCAGCGCCAGGTGCGCTCCGGTACGAACGCGCGAGGGCGAAATCATACCTGACGCGAAAACCCCATCCCGGTCGGTTTTAATCAGTGAGAAACACGGAAATTTGTCCGCCTACTTGTGCGGGCGCGGGTTCCCCTTCGCCGGGGCCGAGCGGTTGGGGAAGGGGCAATTAAATTGCTTGTTGAATTCTATCTTACAGCCACCAGCACCAGATTGGCTCGGGGATGATTCAATTTGTATCGAAACAAAAAAAAAAACGAACGACCAGGCCGCGTGATAATCCTCTCGCTGCTGATCTGTAAAAGGATACGCGGCTTACGCGCCCGTTTTCTAGCTCACCCTATGGCGGTGAGTGGGCGGGCAGCTAGAAGATCTGAAATCCAATCGGTGTGAAATGGGAAACATCCGGAAACCGTGCGCCCCGTGCTGATTATGTGTTGATGAAATCGGGATCGAAGCGTAATTGTAAGCCGCCGGGTGACGCGGGTGACGCAAATCAATAGTAACGAATCAAATTGTACGGATCGAATGAGCGCTTGGAAGCGGGATGTATCAAAGTGTATGAATGTATTATTAAATTTATTTCTTTTAGCCAAGACACCAACCTGCCACGGGGAATTATTTTCTGAGTGGTGTATACATTTAGGCGCAGTTCTTTTATTTAAATTTGGTATTTTTTCTAAATATTTTTCTTTTAACGTTTAATGTATTCTTTCTCTTGTTGGACACCCAAATGAGCATTATACTTCCACCCGTACCGACGGCTGATTCCGCTTTGCTGATTTGATCGCATCGCCAGGTGCAGCGGAAAGGTGATTAGTGTTTATCTGCTTTTGTAATCGCGATCAAAGATGCCACCTCCATCCCGTATCGCACACAGGTCGCAATCAGCTCATGCACACATCCGTCAGCGCAGCAATGGGGGGTAATAATTTCCCAAGCCCTTTTCACCCAACGCGAACGCCCGGTTCGCTGGTCCAATCCATTACTTTTACGGCGTTACTTTCGGCGATGCGGTTACGGTAATCGGCGGATCCCCCTAGTCGATTGCTGGTGGTGGTGCGGTTTCGAGCGCGTCTCTAATTTCGCCTGAGTTCTCGTTCTCGTTTCGGGCGCTCGCCGGCCTGCTGGGCAACAGCGAAAGCAGCAGCCAAAAATAAAACAACACCGAAACCGGGCGAGTAGTGAAGCTAATTTTCATACCACCGATAGTGCCACTCATGGGAGTGCGGATTCGCCACCGCTCCCCGAAAGCGGTGAACCCTCGATATTTTCCATTTTGCAGGCCACCGTCGCGAGGGCTTCGAGTTGGCCCAGTAAATGGCCCTGTGTGTGTGTGTGTGTGTGTGTGTATGCTTTTATCGTTGTTGTTGGGGAGGTTTTTGCTGCCCTCCCCTTTTTCCACCGACTCCAAATTCAAAAGCGAGTGCAGAAAGCTCGCCTCAGCACAAAAGTACCTGTGTAGTGTTTCCCGACGCGCGAGAAAAATGAGAAAATGGGAGGGGATTTGAAAATAATCACTGTTGCGAATGAAAATGATCTGCATCTGGTTTCTGGGCGGTGTGCTTGAGTGCGGGTTTTTTTGTTGTTGTTCGTGTGAGCATGTGTGGCTGTTTTTTGTGAGTGAAGAAAATAAAATGAACCTTTACAAACGAGTCCGGCGTTGGAGACGAGATGGATCGCTGGACGGCCGGGGCAGGGGGGGCTTATTGCTTTTATGCGCCGGTTTCGGCTGGTGGAAAAATGGCTCTCGAAAATGGCTGCAACGGGTCGGCTGCCACGCTCCGCATGAAGTATGAAGTACGGCCGGACCAGCGACCGGTGGGATTTGGCGACCGGGTCAAACGCGGTACCGCGCGTGATGTAATTGCGATGTTAATTTATTTTAAAATTAATGTCGTCTTTAGCATATGTCATGGTTAATATCCACGCGCCCGGCCGATGAGTGGTGTGGAGGAAGGAGGGGCGAGGGATGCTTCAAGCCCGGCCCCGTCCAATCCGGTTCGGAATGTTCGCCCGTGTGCGGCGCGAACGGACGCAACATAATTTCAATTGCAGCTCCAAGCACGGCACCGTTCGGTGAAACGCCACCGTAAAATCTTTCCGTGTAATTCGGGCGTGAGGGAGAAGGTGGTTTTTACCTCTCCCACCCCAGCCAACACTGCACGCGTATCGACGCGCACTGTGGGCGTGAGAGTTCGGCGAACGAAACTAGTTAGTTGTGGTACGATCGCACGTGGAATCGGAAATATAATTCCAATTATGGGTGTTTTTTTTTCTTAACATACTGCCCAAGCAGGTGATCGGCTTTTTATTTGGCAGAAACTTCACACAAATGGTGGTAAAAAGTTCCGGAAATTTTCCAAGTAGGAAACTCCATTGTGGAGAAGCATTTCAGCTGAAGGTGTTTGAAAAAATGAATTTCTTGTTTTCCCTTAATAAATGCATTAAATTGGTTTACGCTTGAATTTTGTTATTAGTTGAATTGGCTTATCACTTTTCGCATTTTTTGCAAATTGCGCAATTTAATTTAATGTGCAAATTTAATAAGAAATTAACCATTGGAGATTGAAATATTTTATGTTGAACTGAGAAATCCCCGTAAAATACTCGGTTAATGGGTAATTGTATTATTTCATGAACTACAATTGCTACAATGGGTGCTATAAATCCGCCCGAATGTAGGCAATCCATGTATTATTTTACATTTGTTAAATACTACTTTATCCTCTTCAAGCGCCCGAGAGGTATGCAACGCATTGTTTGATTGTTTGTGAAAAGTTAATTTATCGTTTCGTGAGCCTGAAAGTATGCAAATGTTTGCATTTTTTCAAACAAATAAAAAGAAAAAAATCATGTGTAGTAAATTTTAAAAAGGAAATTTGAGCTCGCGCTCGTTTCGAACTGCTCACTGTGAAGCGTTGCGTTTATTGTGCTCGAGCCGTGAAACGCACCGAACAGGGGTGGGTGGGTGGTGGAGGAGGGGAGTTTCGCATTCGCTGCCACCAATAATTGTTTGAATTCGGTGGGGCTGTTGTTCGCGCGGTGTTAGGGTCCGGGTGAGACGGTCGGAATCAAATAACTAGAAATAGAACTCGCTGCCACACCGGTGCGTGTTGCCGTGTCTGGCAAACGGGTGGAGGGAGCTCGCGTTTTGCTGCAGGTTTCGTGGCCACCGTGATGTTACATTTAATAGTGATATATTATTGGCCACCGGTGTTTCGCGAAAGCACTGCGCCAAAATGCCATCGCTGCGATGGGTGAAACCGAAGCTAGGCGGGGCAGGTCGAGCGCAGTTGATTAGGTTCACTCTAGCCCGGTCGTGGATGTAAGCACCCGTTACACCAGGCACCCAACCCCCCCCCCCCCCCCCCCCCATCCCCGAAAACACGAGGATACATTGTCGCTCGCTGTAGTCAAAGCGAACGCGTAGGTGAGCGCCAAATTGGTGCAAAACAATTTCACCGTTGTCAAAGCAAGTCAATTAAAGCGCCTGTTTGCACATTGCTTTGGTGCCGGGTGGGTGAGGATCCCGGGTGTACATGTGTGCGCCCGTTACGGCAGCAGCCGGTGAAGGCAACCGAGCGCAAAAAAAAACAAAAACACGAGCTCGGAACATCCAGTGACACACGCGATGCCTCACGCGTGCGAATCATGCGGATATAAATCTGGCAGGCGGTAACGATCCACGAACCGTGTGCCCATTAAGCCATCAAAGGTTGGTCGCACTTGGTGTTCGTGTTAATAACCGTACGGGACCAGTGAAAAAAAATGGGCCGAAAATCTCCAACCATTATTTGTCAGGTTGGGTGAAAAAAAAGAGGGGAAGTAATAAAATCGACTATACAAATCATTGACCACTTACATCGGCTGTCGAAAAGGCAACAAGATGATAAATAAGGGTTGTACCATGCGGAGGGGGTGGAAGGGGAGGGAGGGTGAACCAAATGTCAAAACGTCACCAAATCATCCATTCATCGGGCGCCACCCGCTGATGGTAAATAAAAAAAAACCAAACGAAAAAGCACGGAAGGAAAAAAGCGACGAAGGAGGTTGACTGCCTAGTGAACAAGCTAATCAAACGCACGGTTTTCGTTTCTCATGACCCTCCCCGCTCTGCGAGCCCCAACAGGAAGTGACCGAGAGGAAGCAGCAAAAGAAAAAAAGACGCAACACTTTTCCTCCCCTCCCGAAAACCATTTCCGCGTCCGAAATTGGGGTGCGGCGCTGATGGTCGAAATCATTTTCTTGCCTGCCTCCTTCCCTGCTTTGTGTGCGTGTGTGTGTTTGTGTGTGTAAATATGGGACATCTCAGCCGCTTTTGTGTCCTTGAAAGCGAGTGCGCGAAAGAGAGGAAGAATTAAGAAAAAAATAAATAAAGAAAACACCCTCCAGGGAGCGAGTGACTTTACGATCGACCATTATCGTTGATAAATAGCTCTTTTCCTCCTTTCAATCGTTCGTGCTGTGTGCGCCCGTTGATTAGTATGGGTGAGGTGGGGGAGCAGGGGGTGGAATGGTATAGCTGGAAGGTAGTTATTGCTCTTCCGCGCTTATTGTTTCCCCCACGCTCCCCGTCCCAACAACGTGGCCCTTATTTTGGCCTTGTAATTACGCATGGAGGAAAATTTAAAACACTAACCGCTTACCGGGTGGGGGTGGGAGGAGCGTGCACGAGAGGGGAAGAAAAATATTCAACAGCGACACGGAAAACAAAAGCGTTTCACGCACCAAGGGGGTGACGCGAAAGAGAGAAAATGGTAGGAAAAAGGAAACAGAATCGAAAAAAAGCAAAACCGCCCTGGTCAGCTTTTGTGTACAATCTTTCTATAATGGGGTTGGGTTGGTTTATGGCCTTGGCCTGCTGTCTCAACTCCCAGCTCCGGCCCAGGGCGGGATGGGCAAATGTCTTGCGGTCAACACCCTGTTCGGTCGGTGCCGGGTAGGAGAGGGTTTGGGAAAGGGGAATGGGTTTCCCACAGTGGTGTGCAATTTTTTGTTTACATAACATAAATAAATAATTAGTTGAGGTCGCTTGGTCGCTACTTGCAGCCAGAAAGTATGCAATCCGTCGCTGAGATGGTTTTGCGAAAGGACATTTTTGTTAAACGCTCGCTGGTGAGGTTCTCAACGAAACGCTCCTAAAACCAAGCGTTGCATACTTTTAGGCGCTTGCTGTGCTTTTTCCATGTAAAATGAGTTTATGTTTATTTAATTTGTTTGGTCTCGAATCAGAAATGCTTACAAGGCACTGTTGTTTGGGAAATAAAAATGTGAAAATTAAACCCAACAAAGAGGGAAACTTTCCCGGCAGCCGGTTTATGAGCGGTGACCATTTTCGTGCAGATAATTGCTCGCGTTTGCGTTGTTGCACAGCAAATAAAAATCAAACAAGGCTCGCCTCCTACCTTCCCACACGGTACGGCGAAGGAACTGGGAGGCGGGCAAACGGGAGTTGTCCCAAACCGTCCGCGTAATGATAACAACTTATCATGTTATCTTACCCATTTAGCTGGCAATTTTGAACCGCGCGAAGCAGCTGGCCGCAAGAAAGAGCCAAGAGGTCATCTCCGGAACGGGGAGAAAAAAAAGAAGAAGGACAGAACGACGGGCACCGTAGGAATGCCGCTTTTTCCTCCCGCTCTCCCCTCTCCCCTCGGGCCCGGTGCCCGTTGGAATGCGAACCCGGTTAGCATATTTCTTGCTGCTTTATGTGCAATCGAGGAGAGGTCGGCCCCGGAACCCGGGCGGGTCCGTTGACAGAAGCAAGAAAAATCTGCTGCCGGCGGCGAGCAACAGGCGCGGAAGGGCACGTCCGTGCACAACAAAGAAAACCGGACCCGAGCAGCCATTAGTGGTTCCGGCCAGAAAGCCAGGGACGGGTGTGGGACGGGTGTCCTGGCGTATTTTTTTTTTGCTGTCCTCTTCTCCTCGAACTGAGGGACCGCGAGTTAAAAGCATTTTCATTGCCGCGTTTTGGACGCAGGAAGGAACCGTCCGCCAGGTTTGCCACCCTTCCGTCACCGGCAAGCGGGACTGTAAAATATATTTTAATTAAAAATTTCACTTTTCTTTCAAACGCAGTCCCTCCTTTGCGCTTTTGTTTAAAGTCAGTGCATTTGCTGTAAAAGAATAAACGAAAACGGTGGAAAGCCAAGCGAGTGAATGAAGAGCTGGAGCGCTACGTTCAAACACAGGTGCAGAGCGTAATTACAATGACCGGAAAGATGAAAAATCACAAGAACACGCTTGTGTGCAATGCGTCTTGAAGAATGCGCTCCAGAAACCCAGTGACCGGAGCAACATCTCACACCCACACGATCAAACTGTGCGAAAGTGTTTGCTGAGAGAAAAACTCCCGCTTCGGTTCAGTTTTGTTGAAGATGTATCAACACATTGCCTACCTGCAGGCGCTTGGGCATCTGTGACGGTGCTCTAAAATGCATCTAAGAGGTTGTGAACTGCTAAAATAACTTCCTAAGTAATTTATTCGCAATAATATTAAATGCGAAAGATGTTTTTTAATGATGCTGTTGTGCGAGTTGCGTATAGTTGGATAACTGAGACACAAGGTCGGCCAGAGGCGTTAAGAAAAATGGTGGGATAATGTTACTGAAGCAGTTGGTATGGTGAAACTATTTTAGTTTTTTTTTAAAGTAATAACAATTCAATACAAAATTGTATTAAAAAGAAAGACGCCTGGTTTGCTTGAATTTTATTTATGTAATTTCCTTATGCGTACTCCATTCCCACCACGAAAGCCCCTAAATGTATGCACTGCTTCACCTACAAATGTTCTACAAAATGACCGAGCGAAACGAACCATTAGCACCACCGTGCAAATACTGCGCGAATAATCAACACTTTATTAATCGGCTAAACAAATAGATCTCTTTTGGGCGCGTTGGATGTGTTTGAGCGGGTCGTGTTTGCTCAAACCGGAGTGCGGCGGTGTCACCTCGCGCCGGAAAAGACGTTCGCAATCGTCGCTGTTTTCCGACAATCAATTTTCATTTACGCCGTTCCACAGCTGTCCCGTGCGTATCCGTTTCACACCCGGTTCGGTTAGGTGCCGCGGAGCATCACGTGACACGTGGGCTTTTTTCCGTGCGAACGAACGACTTTTTGGCGGGACGGGGTGGGTCCCAGGGATGGGGTGGGGACGTGTTATGTTGGAGGCACGGTACCCCCCAGAGATGTTAGCGAAGAACGTTATTTTTCTCTTCCTCTATCAGCCCGCAGCGGCAAGCTTTTCCTCACTCCATTTCAGCTCGCATGATCCAGTTTTACCGAGCGCCACGGTGTGAAAGTGTTGATTGAATAATTTTCCGCTCCGGAGGTACTCCGTATCCGCTTGTTTTTTCGCCTTACTCTGGACCTCCCGGTAAACATGTGCCCTGCGCTCGTTGCTGAATGGGTGAGCTAATTCCCAGTATTCCTTTCTCCCTTCCCCCAAGTGCCGGTTGGAAGTAACCGGCTCACTTGGGAAGGGAAAATGAGAGCAAACGAAAAGTTGAAAACCAAAAATCAACATCATCCAGCGCAGATGAACATATCCCAGTGGAGCGGTGAGACAAAAAGGCATCCACTCACACACAGGCGCGCGCGAGTATCAGTGAAATCCCTTTCGCATTAGGTATTTGGAAAAGACAATATATGAGCCCGTGGATGGAAGCTGTCGGATAAAAAGTTGAACTCGCTCGCTTCCCTCCCGAAAGGCGCATATGTAAAATGGGTCCCAGTACGAAACGATGTGGTAATAACGCACGGCTGGAGGGGGAGTGTTGTGCGAGTCGCTTGTTTCGATTTCGTATGCATACGGGGAGAAGGCTACAATAAGGAGGCATAAAAACAAAATTTTGTTTTAAACAAAAACCGACCGGGGAAACAAATAATGTACGCGAACAGTCCATTTAAAGGCGCTAGCCCACGGGGAAATTGAACCAGCGCGATGAAGTGGGAGAAAAAAAAGAGCGAAAAAAAAACCAAAGTGAATGAAATGAAACTAAATTAAAAATCAGACATGTTTCCGAAGCAAACAAACGGCTCACATTACACCGTACCATTAAGCATTCATTTCTCGGATCGCTTGCAAAAAGCGCATTCGCTCTCGTCTCCGGCTCCCGTGCTGGTACGTGTACCGCACGTTGCATACCTTTCGGGCGGGTCAGCTTGTGCGGATAAGGGCCGCTTCCTTTCGCGTGCGGCGTACGAAGGTGCAACGAGCACGTTGCGGGCAGCAATAACTTGTTGCAAAATTCATGATCTTCCACTCCCGTGCCGCTTCTCTCGCTTTCTTCCTCTCTATTTCCCTCTCATTCCTACATACACACACGCTTTGTGTGTCTTTCCCAGCGCTGGACGCATCATGAAGACGGATGGGTACGCCGGTACGCTACCGGTGGCAAAACAAAGCGGCCGACCCGGTTCGCATTGAATGGTAAATCACTTCTGCCCCGGGATGCATTTCCGGGGCCGCTGAAGGATTGGAGAAGTCGATTTTCCTTTCCCCCGTTCCGCCACCTCGCACTTCTCAATGTTGTCGTGCGAGGAGAAGGGAGGGAGGGGAGTGAGTTGGGAGGAAGGGGTATAAATAGACGTTCCCCCCTTGCGCTTGCCCGGGCTGCTAACGAGCGTAGATGTTAGATCGAACGGGCACTCGCACGCTTCCGCCTTGCAAATGGTAAGTTTTTAATTAATTTAGAACCTTTTGATTGCAGTTCGTTGTAAACAGCTCGAGCACTGCTCGTTAGCACCGTCGGTGCTTCCTGCACCCGTTCCGGCTTCACCCAATCTCCTTTCCCTCCCCTCCCCCTCTCCTCGTTCCTTTCCCACCCACCGGACCCACCGGATGGTTTGGCTTCGAAAGCAATAATGATGTTTCGTGTTATTTTGTAGATACATCTCGACCAAACCTCGAACCGGCCTTGCCCCACCCATTCCGACCGTTCGGGTATCGTTTTCGCAACAGTTAAAGTTATGCAATCAAGCAGGCGGGCATCTTCGGTGGCATACGTTTGCACACACTCACCCAGGTGAGTAGGTCCGGTTCCGCCGATTTACCATTTAATACGCACCGGTTCGTACTTGAGGCGCTTTTAATTTCACCTCCATCACTGCCCCGTGGACGCACGCTCACCAGCAGGATTGGAGGATTTTTTCTTCGTCCTCTCAAATCAAGCCTCAATAATTTTGGCCTCACTATAGACAGGCTCAATCATAATCCATCCCGCGCAGTAAATCGTTTCTGGGTGCCAGGCGTGTCGATCGTTCTACATGCCAATCACATTACATTTAATAAGACGATTCAGTTTTTTTAATTTAGAAAGAATTTTGTTAAAAATAACGTTTACCATGTTTTATCTTCTTTGCTAATTTTCTAATTTTTACCATGATATTTAGACACTAATTCTAATTGTAAAGAATATGTCTTCTGAAAACAATATATTGCTGCTTTATTTACGTCTGATATAACTTATTATGTTAATTTATTAAGCACTGTTTGCTGCGCGTTTTTCTCACAGAATGTCAAACAATAGATTTTTTCTCAATTTGCATACATTTAGGCGTCCAAGGATGAAGGCGGAGTAAAATCGTACAGAAATGAATAAAATATGATGCGTTTCGAATCGTTTCGATTAGTTTCGAATAATTCGTTTTCCTTCCTGGAAGCTTTTTATTTTAAACGATCGAGCCCAATACTTCTCGGATCGAAATAATTCCATTACAGTGTTTTTTGTTCCTTCTTCTTCGGTGGACGTAAAACGAGCTAAAGGGTTCGTATCAGCTCACGGTCCGTCTGAAAGTGCCGGAAAACTCAGCATGTATGTGTGTGCTTCCCGTCTCCCTCTCCCTTCCCCCGCCGCCTCGCTCCTCCCTGGTGTAAATGATTGTCAAACCCGACCGCATCCGTTACGAGCGCTGAAGTGGCTGGAGCTACTTAAAGCCCAGCAGAAGTTTCCTTTTCCCCCGCGTTTCCCCTCGGCGGTGCTGAGGCGGGCAAAAATGGTGGGCAAACAATCTCGTCATATTATTTCGTTAGCGTGCTCGTAGCGGCGGAACGGTCGCCGCACGGGAAGGGAGTTTTGTAGTTTTAAGCCGATGAGTTTGCTGAAAATGTTGTTGATTTTCCACTCTACACTCAGGCCTGGGTGCGTTCGGGTGTAGGTTTTTGTTTATTCCACTTCTTTCCCCCCCCTTTGGGTAGGAAGGGGGAGGACAGTGAGTTCCCTTGATATTTAACATACCCTCCCGGTACCCTCGATGGGGTTAGCTTTCGAAGTCCCAGTTGAAGTTTAGCCCACCGCCCACGATCGGAGCAGCGGAAAAAGCGCGGTGAACTCGGGTGCACGTTACTTGCAGCTATTCGTTACTCGCTCAAAGATTTAGGAACAGACAAATCCTTACCGTGATTTGGCTGCTCGTTCCCCACGCTACGTTGATGGGTTTGGGTTTGTGCAATCGGAAATGCTGCATTTCGCTGTCGGTTTTAGTTTTGCGCTCGATCGGTGCATCGGTACTGGGACACTTTGCGAAACCGTTCACGACGCTGCGGCAAACGGAGAATGTGGGATTACGATTACAACATGTGGAAAACATGCGAGCAGACGTTGGCAACGTTTTGAAGAGATAAGAAAAAACGCGTTCACCTTTCGTTGCGCATGGATAAAAAGCTGCTACAAGATTTTTTTTTTAACGTGTTACTCCTGATGGTACTCAGAAGCGATCTAGAACCTTACCAAATACATTTGAAGCGCTCCTTTGATGGTTCTAAATGATAGAAAATTTACAAAATGCTTTTTTTCTACCAGTGTTTTGATTTTGTTTAAATTTATCGTTAAATTGCATACATTCAGGCGCTTTTTTGCCGTACGCTCTGTTATACTCAATATAAATTTGAAATAATTAGTGCAAGCCTTTTTTTGTTTACACACAGGAGCACATATTATTATGAATGGAGTTTGTTTTCAAACAAATTTTTCTGTGAAATGTAGATTGAATTTTAATTTGTTTTAAATTTTCTAAAGTGAAACATTTCCCCCCTGTGAAACACACTGAAAATAAAAAAAAAAAAAACAGACAATGATTTGATTTCACACTTGCCTCGGATAGAGCTGTTCAGACATTTTTATTTGTTTTTCTTTTTGATTTTAAATTTCTTCTTTTCCCGCACACAAGCCGGCAAGAGTGTGTGAGTGTATGTTTGTGGCCCATTTAGGGGTGCTTTAAAAATCGTGAAAATCTCCCGATCGCCGTGTCATGCGGTTCGAGGCGATAAATGGTTCGCCTCCGCCGTCGACGTCGTGGAAGTGTGCGAGTGGTAATAAAAAAATTGGAACAATGTGTGTGAGTGTGTCGTTACGTTCTCTCCTCCCTTCCTATCCTTCACCCCTTTTTTGTAGTTTTTTTCTTTTTTTGTCTTGCTTCCAATGGTGCGCGTTTTCCAGTTTGCTGAGGTGGCGTTTTTCGGTGATGTTTGCCGGTGCCGCTTGTGTTACATGTTTTTTTTCTTCTAGAGCCTTTCGCTTGCCTCTCCACCAAATATCTCTCCTTTTTGGACACGAGGTGGAAGGCGAGTCGACGCGGTACACACATTTTCGTACAACACACTCGTGTCTAATGTTTGCTGCTCGTAGACTGCGAACGAGACGAAGCGTAGATGCGTTTTTTTTATCTGCCACTTTCTTCGATATTTTCACCTCCTTCCCGGGCGTCTCGGGCGTGAACGTGGGAAAGGGGTGATAAAAAAGGTACGGTAACAGATTTTTCTCCCCCGAAGCGCGTCTCCCTCGTTTTCCCACAAATATTCTCGTTGCAGTCATGCAACCGGGTGTTTTTTTTTTCTCTCTCTCGTTTCCCTCCGTGCAATTTTTGCTGCGCGTCAAGGCGCATCGTTTAATGCGCGTCCCAATTTCTTCAACCGTCTCGTCCGATCGTTTTTCGCCCCAAAAAATAATAGATGCGAGTTTTCTCGATGCGTTTTTTTTCTTTATTTACCCATTTTTTTACGCCCTCCCTCCCATTCTCTTTGACCCAACCCGGCGTCCGGCTGCCGGAATCACGGCTGCGTGTGCATTTTCGCACCAGGAAAGCACTGGAAGAAACATGGGTGGCGCAAAAAAAAGTTCGCGACGGACAAAAAACGCACATTTGAGTGTGCAGCATTTTACGGAATGTTTACAGTCGTGCTTTCACATGCAGACAACTGCTTTTGCTGGAGTTTGCCCCTGTTTGAGGTGTTTCAATCAGTGCATCCGTGTTTGGGAGCGGGAGATGTTTTTTCCCCAGCTATTTCTTCGATGCTTGAAGCAAAATTTCTGTGTTTTCTTCTCACTCCTGCCAACGTTCGTGTCGTATGCAAACCGTATCAATTATTTCCACACGAACGAATCGATCGGAAGAAGTGCGGTGGGTACGGTTGGCAAACGTATCGTTTTTTTTTTCTCCCCGCCCCAGTGTTTCCGACATTATGCGACGAAACGAGACAGAAATCAACACAAATATCACGCACTTACATATCGTGTCCGGGTAAATCCTTTTATCGCACACTTTGAGTTCGGGTTTTTTTTTTCTCCCATCTGTGTGCAAATTGAAGCCCACGCGTGAAGCGAGTGGAGACATAATTGTTGCACTTTATTTGCGGTTTCCTTTGTGCTGCTATTGCAGTTTTCAACGAACCGACCGACCGACGGGGGTGCATTGAAAAGTAATTTTTGTCGAGCTTTGGTGAGGAAGAATTTAAGATAAAAAAAAGTATAGCCTACATTTGGGCGTGATTTCGTGGGTTTGAAATCTTCAGCCAGATAGCATGCAATTTGTTTAGCGACGATGGGATGACAAATTGAAAAATGTAGTTTTGATAAAAATAATTAAAATGTTTAAACATCTCGTTTTATACTAGAGACATTTCGATTTCGAAAATTTTATGACAATTTTTTTGGGATTTTTTTTAATTTAAATTTTATTTACAGATCTGTTTTGAATGCAATTAGGTTTTCTAGACGAATTCAGCTCGGAAATAGTTTTTGTTTGGTTATTAGAAACACTCTTTCGATTTTGAAAACTTATTTGACTTTAGCACTTATTTGTGCTAAATATACTTTAGGAGGTCGATTGGTAAACTAATTGATCCAAATCTTCTTCCGAAATCGCCTTAATGTTTGCTCGAAATTTCACGATGATTAGAAAGCCCAACACCAAAAAATTACATTTAATTCTAGTGGTTGAACCCGGTTAAGCCCGCGGCCTGCTCGAAAATAAATCGTCTTCAAAAGCAGCCCACCCAAGCAGCCCACCTGCCTAAAGTAACGTGTAGTACGAAGGGCTCACGACCGATGCTCGCATGCCGACCATAAATCAGTCGACGGGGCGCCACAAAAAGCGATGCCCGCCGTCGAACTCCGTGTGATTTTTCTTTCTTGCTTGGTGTGTGTGTGCTTTTTTTCTTTCTCGTTCGCCCGAACAAAGTGTCGAGCTCCATCTGTGTAATGTATGGCCACCCCTCATCCCCCTCCCGCCTCTTCCCATCCCGCATTCCCAGCACACCCCGAAAAAGTGAGGCTACCATATTTGAAGTTTAATTGGAAGAATTAAGACAACTTAAGTAAGTGCCCGAAGTGATCTGTACGATGGGGGCAGGGGGAAGTGTCGCGGGAGGGGAAGGTAGGGGGGGGGGAGGGAAAGCAATGGGGAGGGGTTATCCAAACTCTCTTCGCCTCGCAAAAAAAAAAAAACCCGGTGCCGTGCGTGCGCCGGGCTGACGAAGACGAGCAACTTTTTGCGTGGAGCAAGTTT
The DNA here is from genome assembly GCA_000473445.2 of Anopheles farauti. Lineage (NCBI taxonomy): Eukaryota > Metazoa > Arthropoda > Insecta > Diptera > Culicidae > Anopheles > Anopheles farauti. Next base: position 5,160,864 of record KI915047.1, on the reverse strand, counting down.
TCGTCGCTGGCGGCCCGTCGCGTTCAAGGTGACACAAAAAGCAGTGTCACTGAGGGTGTGTGTATGTGTGGGGGGGGGGGGGGGAGGATCGTGCTACATCATGTGAAATATCGAATCAATTAGCCCATGCGCTCGTACGTCGATAAAAGGGCCGGCGTCAGTCATAAAGCTAGTGCCTTTCTTCTCATCGATCGAAGGGTTTGCCATCCTTTTTGGTCTCACCCTCGTTTGTGTTGGGGAATTCGCAGCGGACCTCCCTGCTCCCTTTTCCCGTTCCTAGCAGCCAGGAGTAATGAGAGACATTTTGTGTGCGCGCTACATTGTGATGTCGTAAGCATATCGTGAGCATGATTTATTTCCGACCCGTCTCCGTCTCCGTTTTTCCTCCGCTGTATGTAAATGGGTATCGAAGCCGGGGGTGGGGAAGAAAGGACATTCGTGAGAAAATACACACACACACACACATACACACACGTGCGCAGGCTCACAGGAAAGCATATCTCTATTTGCACAAATCCAGTAAATCGAGCTTCGAGTTTGGGGTTCGCCAGCGTGCGGATTAGCTAGCCGGACTCGTTGTATGTTCGGGACGAGCCAAACCTCCATCGGGTATGGGTTCCCGATCGATAAGCGAACCGTCGAACGGGGATAATTGCTGGCATCGGCAGGAACAATAAATTGGTTGCGATGGAAATTGCCTCCCGTTCGCCCAGAGCCGAACCGACCGGAGCAGGGCGGCGTGCGATGCTGCCAAGATTGAATTAGGATCGAGTGCGCCAAAAACCTATTCGGAAGTAACGCAAGCGGCAAGTGCTCCGGACGCGCGCCGCTATCCGCTCCGGCACTCAGTGGATATTAAATTTTAATGGCCGTTCGAGATGCTGCCGGGCGGGTTGCCTTAGCCGCCTTTTCCACAAAAAAAAAACGATACAAAACTCCCCAAGGAGCAACTCCCCAAAGGCGATGTTTACGTGAAGCACGAACGAAGCGAGGGTCTCGCGTCCGGCTCAATCAGTTCGGGTTGGGGCTGAGAAAATCTGCACGAAAAGACGCTTAGACGCCGGAGGCTGACCAGCTTGCGAGGACGGGACGTTTAGCTATTTAAATCTCAAATGACTTGTTAGGAATAAGTGAAGCTCTTACTGCCTATTGCTATTTTTATTCACCGTGTGATGCTGGAATTGGATGATTGCTTATAAAGAAATAAAAAAAAATCATTCACAATATTATAAAATCCTCCACCGGGATTAAAAACCAATCGCCTTGAAAGGTAGGAGAGCGACGGAGACTTTGCAATAAATTTTGATAGCTTGTAAAACAAATTCGTTACCCTTTCCCTTCCCACCGCCAACTGAGCCGCTTGGTGGAAAGGTCAACAGAAATTGTTTGCAATGTGCCACAGTGTTGCGTATTTTTCCTTCCCCCAACAGCAACACATTTGCATGACGCGCGACAGTGTAGGCAAAATGTGTCCTTTACGGGAGCTGGAAAGAAAACAAGCGCCCTGCAAAGGTAGGCAGCGTGCATTTTCGTTATCAATTCGTGCTTGCGGAGCGTCAATAAAGTTTTACCATGCGATGAAACTACTGAAAGGAAGTCGCATATTTTTCAGCGTCAGTAATTTGTCGCTCAGGAGGGAAAACAACCGAGCGCCTGAAAGGTATGCAGCGCGCGGTACGCTTGAAATTAAGTTTTATTCCTTTTTTCAGAAATCAAAGCTCTCGGTTCGGGCGAGTGTTTGGAAAGTGTTGCTTTTTTGCAGCGAATGATGGAGAAAACGCATAGGGCATCCTTCAGGCGGAAAAACCTCCACTCTCTCTACCCCCCCCTCCCCCTGGCTGCACCGTTTAATCTTCGGCAATCTTTGCCCCACTGACGCGTTACTCCGCCGGCGCGAACTGCAGCAGGCAAATAAAATGAATGTGAGACAATAAATATCTTGTTTCCAATTCATCTTCTCGCCCGTGGGTCCCGGGGTTTCCGGGCTTCGAACTGCATGCCGGACTCGGAGGCCCGGAAGACGCCGGAGACTTTCGCCCGACCCTCTGCTCTGCTCACTGTTTTTTTTTCTCAAATTTTTTTTTGTTTTGACAAAGTGCCTTGACTCCTTGTGTTGTTTTCTTTCCAATTTCTTCGCTCATCGTGCTCGTCCGGTTTTGCAAATGTTGCACCCGAGCAATATTCTCTTCCACTCCACCGAGGAACGCGCGGCCGCTGCAGAAAGATGCAGATGCATTAAAAACGCTTCCCGTGTTCTCACACTCCTCCTTTTGAGGAGTGCCGATGCTTTGGGGCTACGATTTTTTCTGTGTTTTCGTTAGCGAAAAAAAAACGTACTCAAAGAACTTACATTTTCCGTTCGCCGAGCGATTGCCATTTACCGGCGCGTTGTCGGAGCGAGGCGGGTAAAAATGAATGCGCCGCGAAGGTTGCGTTCGAGGGAGTTTTTTTCTTGTTGCCCTTCTCCTCCCCCCTCCCCCTCTCAGCGCACTTTTCACACGGCAACAGCTCGCCCGGCGGCTGGCAGCGCGCGGACCGGGAGTGAAATTTATTGGCGAAAGCTAATTACATTGGGCATTATCATCAATTCTGCTCGTTGGGACGAACGGCGACGACTCCACCGCTGCGGCGCTGTTTGCTGCCGGTGGCTTTCGCTCGGCACCGGATGCAGCGCAGCGGCCGGGGAAGAGACTTTCGTGACACCCCAGGCCCCGCCAGCACGGTGAAATTTATGTCCACTCACTTCCGGTCCACTCCTCCCACGGCAAGCTCGCGATTGCGACCGGTGAAAATGTGTTTGCTCCACCAAAGCTAAGAGTATAAATTTGACGTACGTTTCACTCGATTCCGGTGCGGAGATCGCACCGTGGAGTTCATTTTCCGCATGCTTTTTGGAGGGGAAATACTTCATTTAGCTCTCGTTTTTTTTTTTCGTTTGCTCAAGTGAACGGAGTACACGGGAAGAATTAGGCCTTTTATCAACGAAGCTTACGACGATACACGAGCGTTAGAGGGCCGATGGAGACTGATGTTTTCCTGTGTGGTTTTAATTTTGTCCTGTACATGAAATTATTCTGTTGGTTTTACAAAAAGTTTGTTTCATTTTTTTCGTTATGAATTAATTATCCATCAGCAATTTATTAAACTAAATAATACAATAATAAAAAATTAGCATAATTTTGGGAAATTTTGATCGTTTGCGCCTAAAGCTATGTAAGTGGTTGTCAAAATTAAGTCATGGATCGGCAAACAATTAGGCGCAGGTTCTGTACAGTTATTTTGGTTCTATTCTTCAATGCGCCTGAATGCTGGCGATTTGTTATGTTTTATCGCTCATATTTAATTTATGTTTAATTTTTTGTTTCAACATTTAAATTAAACTAAAATTACTGTATTTCATGCATTTTAAACAAAACAATATACAGGTTCAGAAAAAAATAAACAATATTTTAAAATAAAAAAAGGATCATGCACCGTCTTACACCTGGCACGTTATGGCGAGCATCACCAATTTCTTTTTCTCTACAATATTTCTCACATATTTCGGCTCGACACGACCCGATTCCGGCGATTCCCGGTTGATGGTGCGATGAAAGTGGCGCTCCAATCGCACCCGCTCCTTTTCAGCCCCGCAAAGGTAGCTCCGGCCCCGACGATTGATGAAGATCGGTTCAACCTTGAGGTGGTGCAGCACTCGCCTGGAGGTGCGATTTGCGTTTGATGTTTGGTTCCGCTGGTGTGGTAAATCCGTGCGCGAAAGGGGTTTCCGGCCCGGTGTTGGCGCGATGATTGCCACCGGGACCGATGTAAGATCAAATGTTTCGGTTAGGTGTAGTTGGGTTGGAAAGATTACCCGTGTTAGGCAGGAGAAGGGAGATATAAAAAAAGGCTCCAGCGAGAAAACATCGGTGGCACAACGGCGGCCTGAAAAGTATTGATCTGGAATCGAAGAAGAAGTAAATAAAAAGGAAGCCTAAATGTAAAAAATCCTGCATCGCTTGCGGAAAAAAACACAGCAACGAAACAATGGTTTTTGCGACGGGGGTTTTTTTTTTTTGGTAGTGGTATCGTATGCCGGTACGTAGCAGGCTGATTATTTGCGTGCTGACAACCCTTGCCGCCTTTGATGAGGGGCGAGGATTCATTAAACTACGCGAAACACGGGTGCAAATTTTCAGCAAACATCACCGTGCGCGCAACACGTCAGCATTCCTAGCGGCGGGTGCTTCAACGGACAGGCGACGGCGCTTTGTTCTGTATCGCGACATCTTGTGGGAGACACCTGCACGATACGGTATTGCATACCTTTCAGGCGAAGATGCTTTCAGGCGAAACGCCTCCCACGGCACGGCCGGGGTTTGATCTTTAGCGGCGGAGATTTGTGTTGAAGTGTTATTGTTGTTCTTTCAGGTTTTTGCCGGAACCGCAACGAACGCTTTTGATTGAATGTTCTGCTGCCGCTTCTTCTGCCTGGCGCTGGCGGATGAAGATGATGCTGATGACGATACCGTGCAGTTGTGGGGAAATTTCGAAACCCATGTTTTACGGGAGGATGCGGGTCGCCTTCCGTCGGGTTCAGCTAATGTGCGCCACCGAATCAATACTCCGCTTTCCCGTGCCGATGAGCTGATTTCGCTCGGCAAGCGTTCCCGCGTGCTCAGCAAATAACACACACACACACACACACACGCCCCGAACTGGAACAGATAAACCCGGTGCGCTATTGTTCCGCTTGAGCGAGAGCCCGGGTGGGGCAAAGGGAAGGCAACACTGAGAATGAGAATGTAACAAGATGTGAGGTTTCCCGAGTGCTTGTTCTGGGAATAGCGTTTGGAATAAATTTTCCCATCTTCGGCACGAGATACGTCTGCTGGGTTTGAGAAGTTTTGCATAAGCTTGGGAATTGATACATTTTTTGGCCCTGTTATCAGTGGCTTCAAACATCTAAAATTTACATTTGAGCTGTATTGGTTCGCAACGCAATCGTTCTTCAAAATTTGTGGCAAAATTTGCCCAATTTTTGCAAAAAGAGTCTTTTTAATAAAACAAAAGAACTATGCGCTTTAAAATTTGTAACGTTGTCCTTACCGCTGTTTTATTTTATTTATATATTTTTATGAACGGAATTTTCAAATTATGCTACATTTGTTTTCAATCAAATTATTATTATGTGCTTATAGCAAAATGCTAACGTTTTATAATACACCGCCTAAATGTTTGCAATGATATACACTACACTATCAGACGAGTAGGATTTAAAATGTTACTTGCATTGGCCGTGAACAGTATTATTCGGGTTTTTATTAATTTGTAACTATTTTTGAAGAAATTTCAACTTATTTTAAATTAAACATTCTTTTTTAGTTCTTGTAGTATCGCTTTACCTTTGAGTTGTTAATTCAATCAAATATAGTTTAAATAGAAAACAAGTATAGTAAACTGCTTATTACAGCATGTGCACGATTTTCTCAATGAAAGACTTTTATAAATAAATCTTAACGCCTAAATGTATGCTTTTCATTACTCTTTGAAACGATTTAGATACGAAATGTTACTAGCAGCGCGCTTTAAAATCGCTTCCTCGCTTGTTTACATTGGTTGCGCGTACCGTGCGTCACCTACTTCATCCAGCAAGCACGTTAATACAGCGCTCGCCGCTATCTTTCTCAAGCGACTCCGTCGTGATGCTCCGTGGCGTGCTGCACCCGCTCACGCGTTGCGGCGCATGAATATGCAAAACCCTGAATGTGTTGCACCGCTCTCATCGACTCACAAAGGGGTCCCTGGAATGGTTGGATTGTGATGGAGGAAATTGAAATGCCATCATGCCTACCTGGTGTGTGTCTGTGTGTGGCTGGTCTTTGGTTGGTGGCGCTCGTCAAGGCTGCAAGAGCGCTGCATTTCCCGCACCTCGCAGTTTGACCTTCTGCGCGTGAAAGAAGAAGAAAAGTGGGACGAAACATTCTGCACCCTGCCTCTTCCTCCCGGGCGGGTCTCCGTTTCCTTTGCAGTGCTTCACCTTGACGCTAGTAGCGCCGGTAGCGAAATGTGAGTGAAGCAACAGGGCATCCCCGGGCACCCAGCTCCTCCCCTGCCCTGCCTGAACGGTGCGGGTGGGCGAACGAAAGGAAATCTAAATGAAATACCACCGCTGCACATTATGCTCGTCTGCCCGGTTTATTTGTTATTTTCCAGCTCGCCTTACCTTGACCGGACCGACGCCGGAGACGCCATACGCCGTTTGCACTGTAGCTTCGCTAGCGCTAGCGCCCGAAGGTAGGCAAGCAATTTCAAAAATGAAACTATTTCCAGCGCGACCCGAGCGTTGGTGGACCACGGGGGGAAGGGGGGGGGCGGAAGGGCGCGGAATGCATATGAATAAGTGAAACGAAAACATGTTTGTTTGGTTACGGCCAAGGTCTTTATATTTTTATGCGCTGAAAGGGTTAGCCATGCCAAAATGAGGAGCAAAAATAAACTTTGATACATAAAAAAAAACAAAAAATAAAATACACGCCAAAGGACAGATTGAACTTTGCCTTGCGCCCGGCAAGCAGCGGGAGAAACAGCCCTAGTGCGCATTTACTCCTCATGCACTAGAACATATTTGCAATCGAAGCAACCGGGACCGGCAGAAAAACAGATGAAAGCATCGTGGCCTGGCGAACCGAGCACACGGGGAAAGTTTCGCCCCATCTCTCGTGCTGCCTTGAATCGAGAACTTCTCTCGGTGCTTCGAGCGCTGCAAACAGAAAAACAAAAAAGCAAAAAGGACAGTCCAAAGGGTTGCTGCATGCAGCCTTGCGGCTGATTACATCTCATAGCCTTCAGCCCGAGCATCGCATTCGTATTTATTGCTGTAACATCGGGGCTGAAATCAACGCTGACAGCCGATACCTGTCGGCCGATCGTACGTTCGTACCGCATTTTCAATTTCCCACCACCCGGCTAGCGCTCGGTTGGACTCGGTTGGAGCAAGAAAAGAAAGCAGCTACCCCGTTTGCAACAAATTGAAATCGAATGCAACCGGTCGGATTGCACCGAGGGCATCGCAAAATTCTGCGAACGGGCGCCCGAGAAAGGGGGTTTTATTTTATTTTATTAAATCTATCTCGAAACATCCATTCAATCATTCGCTTTGGACTTTATTTGCGAGTGTGCTTTTTTCCGTGAAGGGGTGGAATTATGGTGACTGATTTCTGTACGTAAGCAATATCGAGTGCGAGATCTTGATCTTGAGATGTCCCAGGAGGAATTCATTCTTTGGAAGCGCAAAGTATGCTGGGTTTAAAATCAAATGTCACGGTCCAACACTGTCTTTGAGTAATTCTTATGAACTATTCCATAGTAGTAGCTATTAAATTAAATTAGAATTATTATAAAGCTTTTTACGTGAGAGCTTTTAGTTGAAAACTAGTTTATAGTGTACTGCGAGTTGCGTACTGGCAGGCGTTTTTTTCAATGAAAAAAATGTCTTGAAATTTACATACCTGCAGGCGGATTTTTAAAAATCAATATCGAAAATATCAACAATTTATTATGCAATAAATATTGAAAAAAAACATCTGTATTAAAATCAACTATAAATTGAATAAAATAACGTTTCTCTTCTTTGTATGTTACCTGTGCTTTCTCTATCGCTCGGTAAGCTTAACTCGCTAAATTGACTGCATCCTAAACGTAGCTGAACAGCTGACAGTAAAACAAAGAACTAATGCTCCGCCCTCCTCCCTGCCCACCCCGGTTCGTGCGCCGGTATTTACCGTCACGCCAAAGAGAAGTGAAACACTCATTCATTTGCCGGCACTGCACCAGCACCAGCCAATAAGACGAACCGTCCTGCGACCGTATCGAACGGCGTCTATTAGCCCCGAAGAATGGTGAGCTGAACTTGAAACTTTCGCCGAAGTTTTCCCCTGCTGCGGAGGCGATGCCGGCGAGGGACGGAACGCTACCGCACGGTGAATGAATAAATTAGGAGAAAGTTAAACAAATATTATCGAAGCAACAAATCTAATTCAATTCGACGGTTCGGACACGGAAAGGGCCGAACCGGGCGAGAGCCGTCGGATCGTTTTGCGGGCCGGGACTCCGAGCGGGTTGTAGATTATTTATCTTACCGAAAGTTATGAATACCTTCTGGCAATGATTAAGCGCGGCGAACACGGTCAATGTCGGTGGGGGAGAGCTGAAGTGGCGCGGGAGGAGGGCGAAAGTCATGTGAAAACCGGAAAGGAAGGAGGAAGTGGAAATCGTGCGATAGACGTCCGACATGGCCCGGCGACGTGCCGAGGCGAATGTCCGCTACCGATATCCGGAATTGATCGGAACTTGCTGTACGGAAAGCTAAGCGAGGATGAGAACAAAATGGGGCCAGGAAAAAGGGAAGGAAAACAAGCAGTGATCTGATCGAAGCGTTTCATGGGGTGGCCGATTCGAAAAAAGAGGCGGGCCAGCGGACGGGAACTCCGGCACGGTTGCTGTCGCCGGTATTTGCTTGGATTTGTTTGCGGATTCGACTCGAGAGTGGAAAGTTTGTGCCGGCGTACGGGCGTATTTTTTTTTTGGTTTTAGACGCGGTGCCGTGAAACGGAATGGCCGAGATCCGAGATGGATGAAGTTGCACCGGACCGGATATTCAATCCATCACGTTTTGCCCCGCACGTCCCGTGCCGCGCACGTGAACGCAAAAAACGGGGTTGGGATTTTTGAAGTTTGCAGTCGATTGCTCCAACAAACGCCCGCCTGCGCGCGCGTGTGTGTGCTTTTGCGTCCGATTGTGGTGAGATAGAAACTTGAACGCCAAGCTGGAGATTGGGCCGGTAAGTCGTGTCGGTACAGTGACGTACGGATCTTAGCGTTTTTAAAAGTAATTTTTGCGAATTTTTTAACGAGCGAATTTAGATTTTATTTTGAAAGCTTTTTTCTGCTTATTTTCGATAAAAAGTTGCCTAAATGTATGCAATGTGCTCGCCGTGGTTGTGTGGAAGACCCATAGCTTTGTTTGTAATAAAATCTTTGCATACTTTTAGGCGAAAGGAAGTGAAATTTTCATATTTTAAATCTCACGTTTTAATTTTGAACAATATAATAAAATTGAATTAAATAAATAATAAATAAATAAATGCTAAAAATGTAACCTAATTGACGTAGCAAACCACTGTAAGTGATGCGTCTCCTTTGGTTCAAAATAACACCAGATTCACCTGGCACCCAGATGGCAGATTAGCTGACCTTAACTTCACGAGCTCACGAGGAGCTTCCCGGTGAACGAAACGATGGCTTACCACCGTGAAAACGGACGTGGCGGTGACCTTTGAAAGTTTTCTGCCCGCGAGAGGTTGCGGCGAAACATTAAAACAGCTCCGTTTGCCTTAATTTACAGCACGTGCTTTAAGCCGTGGAAAAAAAAACAGCTACAGGGAAGACGAAAAAGTACTTTCAGGAAAAACACTTCTAAGCTACCGGGCGACGCTCACCGAAAAAGCACCTTGGGCCACTTATCGCCAATTTAATAACCTAAAGCTCCGGCGCTTGTTGTTGTTGTTTTTTTTTTCTTTCTGCAGGGCCACCGAAAAGAACATTCGCGCCACGGGAAGGAATTTGTCGCGGTGGCAAGCTTTTTTGCTAACTGCCCGTTTTTTTTTTGTTGTTGTCGGGCCACACCATTTTTCCCAGCATCCTCCAGCTTTCGGCCTTAATTATTTTTCATTTAAATGAAATGCAAATCAGTGAGATGGCTTCCGGTGCGGACGGTGAGCCACAAATCTTGCCCAATTCGGCGTGGTTTCTTTTACTCCCACCCTCAACCCGTTGGGTTTTACCCGTGGGCAGGCCTCAGCAAATGATTGTAGCTGGGTTAGTAAAAGGCTTAGTTTATTCAATTTAAATCAACATTAAAAAACCCGCACCAGCCAGGGGTTTCGGGATGGTAGCAAAGCACTGGTGGGGGAAGGGGAAAGGGTAGTTGGGAAAAGAAAAAAGAAACGTACCCCAAATGCGATCTCTCATTGTGATTGTGGGAACGGGCGAATTTGAATTCCAACCTCACTGCGACGGTAATGTACCTTTTCCAGCTTTTTCCCTTCTTTTTACCCTTTTGGAGAGATGAAACAGAAACTTGGCTACCCCTTGGGTACGGTGTGTCAAACCACTCAATCGAAGCAACCACGCAGCCTTTAACGATCCAATTTCCACGCTCTCTCTCTCTCTCTCTCTCCCTCCCCTTTGCTCCCACAGCCGGCCGGTGGCTCCATTAGCGATAAGCATTAAATAATTTCGACAATTAATAAGCAATATTGTGCGTAGCGAAATAAATTTCGAGCTTTAAAGCGCCTGCCTCCATTTGCGGAGGGTCCGTCCCGGGACCGGTTTGCTACCTGGTGGGAGGGAGTAGGGCGCGTGGAGGAAACTAATTATGCGTAATAGCTTCAATCCGGTCGGGCCGGGCGGGAGCAGACGGGCGGGTTGCGGCAGCTGAAGCGCTTGCGCCCGGCAAACTGCGAGCCATTGGTTTTGCAATCAACTGGTTGCATCGGCGGCTCGCCCGTTTTAGGTGTAACCAATACGCGCACGGTTCGGCAGCGGTGCGTTTTCGCTTCGCAAACAAATTGATTAACAACGTACGGTTTTAATGCTACGGAATGGGGCTTGCGGGTTATGTTGTGTGCTTTGTAAAGCACACGGAACGATGTTATGATTCCCGCCACCGTCATGTTATGTCTCCGGTTGTCATTAAGCGTGGCATACCTACAGGCGTTTGCAGTGACAATTTTCTTTCCGTTTAGAAAATATCTAAAATAGGACTGTTATCATCATTCGTTTTACACACGTGTACAATAAATGCTATTATGAAATAAACACAACATATTGTTCACGAAAAACACTGTTTTTTTTCATTGCGTCTTGTGACTTAAATCCTCAAATTAAACGATCTGCGCCCTAAGGTATGCAATATTTGTTACTAATTTGTTTAATTTAATGGTCTTTTTTCGCAATTAATCCGCTATAGTTTGTAAATAATGGTCGAAAATAACTTTGAACATTCTGATAGTTTAAATAATATTTTCCAAAAATATAATGAGCTTATTTTTTAGTTTAATTTAACTTCATCTCATTGTCAAAAATCTGCCTTATTTTGCGAAGTGTGGGACTACGCCTCAAGTTATGCAATTTTAGCTTTACTTTTAATTTTATCGTAATTTTTTTTGTTTTTTTAATGCCCTAGACCACCCGCACCCGGTCAAATCCGAAGTAGTTAATTTCGTGCCTATCGTGTTATGTGGTTGTTATCGCAAAAATTGCGCTTCAAAAACCGCGCCTCTGCCGTCATAATTACGTTAGGCCGTGCCGGGAAACGTCACGTTTGACAGAAAGTCAATCCGGAATGTCTCGTGTGATTTTTAAATATTTATTTCCGTTCCGTTCGGCGAGCGCCACGACGCAGCACGAACGGTTCTGTGAGCCTCGGCTGAGTTTAAGCTGCGATCGATTATCATTGTACCGAGCGGCACATTGTAGCGCGGCATCGGTATTGATTATTTTCAATTAGTGTGAAATTAATTTTTCCCAATCGGTCGCGCTGCTAATTGTGGGTGATTTATCCCCCAACCCGAGCGTAAACGGCCGGCCGTTTTTCGGTAGAGTGTTTTACCTACCTGTCTGTCTGCGTGGTTTTTCATTTTTTTTTTCGTTCCATTTTCGTTAATCATGATTGGGCGCGCCTCGCTCCCGCAATAAATCTCATTATTGTGCACCTATACGCGATGACTTTTCTCGCATGCTTGCAAACGCCCGATCGGTTGGGTTTGGGATTTTCCGTCCCATTTCTACGGTGGAGATTTTTTTTCTCCCAATGCTCCTCTACCCCTTTTCCTGCACTATCCGCTCGGTCCCGTTCGGTGCCGCGGGTAAATAATTTGCCAAATTACCATGCTGGACATGACAAGCCGGGGGGAGGAGCGGGTGCATGATAATGAGGATTAGTGAACGCTTAATTATTTCTAAATTTAATACAACATCTGAAAGGGGATATGCCCGACGGGCCGGGGCTGATGGGCAATAATTTCGCGTGCTTTGTTGCGGCATTTTATTTCGAGTGCGTACCGGTGCACGCGAGGCCGAGGAACCGATGGAAAACGGGTGATGATTGGGCTGATTTATTCCCACCCGGGTTCTATATGGACCGCACACTGGAAAGGGGTTTTTAAGTGAACGGCACGGCACGGGCAAAGTTCGTAATTGCTTTGATCGTGTAAATACAATACAACTAATTAGCAAATCATGTTTTTTTTATCTCTCCGATTTTGGGGGAGAATTATTTATTTGTTTTGTTTTGCCTCCCTCGAGTGAGCTGCTTCTATCTATTATGAATGCAATGTAATAAAAATCGTTTTCTCAACTATGGAGACGACAAATTAAATCCAATTTGAGGTAGCTCTTCGTTAAATAACTATTGAATTCTCTCCTGGAAATTATACAATGTTCACTACACATTCTTATTCATTATTGTACTAAAATTGCATACATGTAGGCGAAATTATCTTCTACTGGCAGTATGAAGATTTATACACATAAAAAAATGCTGAGCTGTAAAAACTAGAAAAATCAACCCCAAAAAAATTAAACAATTCTTATTATAAGGCGCAGCGGAAATATAAATTCTTTTTATTTTCATTTTTCCGATGATTTTAATTCCCGCTTGAAGAGTTTCATTTTCCAGGCGTCACCGCCCGAAAGTCATTAATTTGCGTGGTAGAAAGCGATTGCAAATCGTCGGTATGAATCGTCTTCATCAGTGGACGCCAATCCCGTGGGGGAAGCAAGCCCGCGTAGCAAATCGCGACAAATGATGTAAACGATCGCACACAATAGATTCGACGGTTGATTGATGATGTCGTGGCCGCCGAGCATGAGCACTTGCCGCTTCTAATAAATGAGCAAATTGTTCGCCCGAGCTCGGGGTGAGAATTTTCGCACTGTCTTTCATTACGCGCTGTTTACTCGCGACTCGAAGTCATTAGGGGTGAGGGGAGGTTTTCGAATTGTGCACAGTTCGGTTTGATAGCTTCTAGTGGCGGTCGGTCCCTGGGTTGGGCGCGGTCAGCTGGACGCGTTTCGGGAATAGCACAAAGCAACACCTTCCCTGAAGCATCTGGTTGGTACTAAAAAAAAAATGAGCAACAGCCAGTAGCAGGGCATGAAACAAAAAACCGCCCACTCGGGACAGGAGGAGGAGGAGGAGGAGGAGGAGGAGGAGGAGGAGGGGGGACGACTTGTGGGTCGTTCTTTAAGCAATAATTCATGCCGAGGTGGCACACGGTTACGGGCACGTTCCTAATCCTTACATCCAATCCACTCGCGTACTTACATTTTAATTTCATTCCACCGACCGCCCGGGGTGGATGCGAGTGCACACCCACCTTCCTTCAACCCCTCACCCACCCTCACAGGTGTCCGTTCGTGCGGTGGCCGGGCTGCGTCCCGACAGGTGGCTGCTCGGCGCTGGCAAGCGAAACCGTAGCACCCTCGAGTGGAAAGTGGATAATATTTAGCAACAGCAACGTAAATGAAGAAAATAACCAGCGGGGCGGAGAAAGGGGCCTCCAAACCGCACCCGAAACCCCCCCCCCCCTCAACTCCTGCCCCGTGCACTTCCCGTCCACAAAAGGAAGTGCTACAAACCCACACAAACCCGAGCAGGATAAAGTTTTAAATTATTTTTTTGACATTTCAATTTCTGCCGCGCGCTCGCCCGCCCAGGCTCTCCTGTCTGACTGTCTGAGGTTACAATTACTGCACGGTTTCGTAGCGCTCTCGCATGCGTTCGCCAGCACAAACACACACATATACACCCGCACATACACATACAAAACAACCCCCGTCATGGGTTCCCGGGGCGCTGCATTCTTCATCTTGACTAAACCGCAAAGCAAACACCACACACTCAACGACAGAATGTGAATAATTGCACATTGTCCCGCTCGTACCTGGAGCCCGTCCTTTGCTGGCGGTGCGAACCGTGGTCGTTTTGTTTTTGCTTCTTGAAGCGAGTCGAGAGAAAATGGTTTCAAATTTAAATTGCACCAAACGCTCGGACCGGAGGTGGGGTGATTTAATTTTGAAGAAATGGGAAGAAATATTTGCTGCTTGATTTATCTGTTTTTCTTTTTAATGTGATTGCCAGGTGTGGGCGTGAGTGGGCCGGAAATAAAAGACACCGCAAAGGCTCGAATATTAACTAGGCGGCGTTCGAAACGTTGGCTCTCCGTTTGGGGTGCCTGCCCCATCTCGTCCAGCGAGATAGTTTTATTTTGCTATTTGAAAGCAAAACAAAAATCATCTACAAAGTAGAGAAAAAGCAGCGAAAGAGTTTTATGTGTTTTCCCGCCCTCGAGAGGTGTGTTGAATCGTTGAAGGGCCCTCGGTGCGGCGGAAAGCAACGAAACGTTCGAGCATCCTTCATGCATCCTTGACAAAGGGGTGACATCAGCGTGACGGGAGTCGTAAAAATGGCTTTCTCTTGTGGAGCAATGTTTCGATCGTCTCGTAAAGGGAAGCCTTCAAAAAAAGAACAAAAAAAATACAAAGGGTTCCCTGCCTTTTCGGTGGCGTGTGCGTCAACGCCGCTTTTGCCGCTTCCGTGTCCATCCGGGTGTGATTTACTACCATTTCCATCCATCCATTCTATTGACTCTGTTTGGAGGAACGATAAAAGGAGCGGGTTCCAAACGGAGAGTGACAGGGTTGGATGGCAGCTGTACTAGTGGTGCGAAAGGGGAACTACCAATTAATCACTTCATCCCGGCCCGGACCCATCCCTAACCATTTTGCATTTAACTGACCATTAAGCTCGGCCCTTCTGTCTCTTTCTCTCTCTCTCTCTCTTTCTTCTTTCAGAACGAAGTGCGTCCACTCGTTCCGGGGGATTTAATCTTGATTTACTTCCCTCCCCCATCCTTCCCTTTGCTCTTCTCCTAGTCCACCAAAACCAAAAACCATTCCTAATGGTTAATGAGTAGCTGGTGAAAGCTTATTAAAAAACCGGAGCGGGGGAAGCCCACGTTCGAGCGGTAAAAGCGCCCTGGAAGGAACGGAACAGGAAAACAAAGCCTGGAGAGTGGTTTCGGGCGGGTTGGAGACCTTTCCATTACCGAGCCTTACGAGCACGCCGCTACGGGCGGAGGCTGACTGCTCATAGTTAGGAAGCAAAAAATAAAAACACACACAGAAAGAAGAAAAAAAACCCGGACCCTTTCTGCGGCCGGCAGAAGGGACATCGTAAAACGTCGCCTAATAACTTCCGCAGGTCGAGTCGAGTCGGTTTTAATGGTTGGCCCCCGGACCGTATCGGGGAACGTCACTGGTGGGTGGGATTCTTGAGCACGGTGGGGAACGAATCGGAATAATATTTTTACCGGACGTGCGGTGAAGGTTATTTTTTTACAATTTTTTATCGGCCTTTGTTAGGGGTTTTTAAGAAAATAATTTTTAAAATGTTAAAAAAAATTGAATTCTTGTAAAGAATATTAAATAAATTGCAATGTTGAATTTTAAAGTAATTTCATTGATTTAAATTGGAAAAAATATCAGTTGTTAAACTCTTATAGAAGGCAAAACTAAATAATTTATTTATAATTGATAATAATTTGCAATAAAATGTGCCTGAAAGTAGGCAATTTTTTGCTGTAGTTTGTAGTTTAATTTACTGGTTTCGCTCAACAGCTTTCGGGGTGTGCTCGTTACTTAAATTTACAGAAAAAAGCGTAATGAGAAACGCTTAAATTAATCGACTAGAATTTATTACTTTCAAGACGATTATTTTGGATAAAGAAATAAAAATTTTCATTTGACCCCTGCTTACCGCACAGTTCGAAACGACACCACCCACCGCATGGGCCCGATGCGGACCCCCCGGACCCCCACGTACGCTTTCCTTTCCTCCTGTGCGCTCCATTAATGACCGCAAATTAACGTTATAATTTTTGGCCGATTTTGGCTTGCTTGCAGTTCTGTTTGCGTGGCTAGAAGCCGAGAAGCTGCGCCAAAAATAAGTCGGCTGAAGATGTAGCTGCTGGCCAGGTGTGGGAGGCGTGGATTTCTGCACGTGCAGCGTGCGTGCGTACGGCCCGCTAATGATAATCCGGCCTGAGCGGATTTTGTCTCGTTGGGGGGAGTTTTTTTTTCTTCTTTTTTCGTTTGTTTTTGGATGCGCTTCTCCGTTCCGCCGCCGGGCTACGTTTCGGATGTGTTTGTTCGTTGGAAAAATTGCCTCCACTGGGCAGGGCTGCATGCGCCTGTAGATGATGATAATGGATATTTTACAGCCAATTTAACGCGTACGAAAGATTAGCCGCCAGTGGAAAGTTACGATTTGCACTGGTCGAGGCCAGCGAGAGGCGGCTTTATGTGGTTCTGGCTTGTTTGTTTGCTTGCCGAGGAAAGGGAAGCTGTCATGGTAAGATTGATTTATCCTCTCGTATTTCACAACGATATTCTACTCTCAGAGTGGCCAGCGAGAGTTTGATGCTCAAACCATTTCAACAACAGTTTCACTGTTGTCGGAATTGTCACCACCAGCTCATCGATTTCCACTTCACACATACCCAAATCGACGCGACTAATCGGATTCGGCAAGGATGCGCGTGCACTCTAAACATTGATGCAAATTGCACCGGAACGGTTGAAAGCGGCACTCGCCGACACGTGCACGAAACAAAGCGAACCCCAAACAGGCGGGTCCAAAATAATAAAGCAAAAAAACACTTCGAAAAATGCCCTGAAATATGGAAATGGGAGTAAAGTGGTTCTAACTTAATCGCAAACGTATCGGACGATAAGCGGTGGCGCTATCGCTGCACGTCCATCTACGATTTGATTCTACGCCAGTGAACATGGTCCGCTATAACGCGGTTAAAGCGTCCGAGGGAGGAATTTCGAGAGGGAATTTAACAAAAAAATCGTAGAAGGAAGTAGGTCAGTACAAGAGAGCTTATCCAATGAAGGTGTGCCTTTATTTTAAAGAGGATCGAATGATAGATAGCTTTAAGTTGTTAGGTTTATTCATCTAGGATCTGTCTGGAGTTAAATCTATTTTGTATTTTTTATTCAATTTGTATTTCATTTTTTTTTATTTAAATGTTTTTTTTTGTTTTTACTGATTTATTTTAAGCCTTTTTTGTTTTTTCATTTCATGTAACGCCTGAAAGATATGCAATCCTTAATCCTTCATCCATAAAAAAACAGCTTGATTAGCCTACCTTTAGGCGCACTACAAGAGAAAGTTAATTTGCGAAGCAATTTATTGTTGATTTTGTATTCTGAACAGTCACAAACAAGTAAAACCTTCATACACGAAACCATTAAAGCCTTTAAATGCTTGTCCCCCTCAAAGCATCATAGTGAAGATGGATAAAGCCACCGATGCGATAAGACAAAGTACCGCGAAACAATGATCCCTCAAATACCAAACCACCGAGGCCAAAGGATCACCGAAGAAACATTATACGCAACCGGGTAAGCTAGCGCGACGGCACACGAAAACGCAAATCGCGCTAACCGAAAAAAGGTGTTCAAATTGCTTTGCGCGGATAGTAAGTCAAAAAGTGTGGCGAAACAAAGCAAGCAAAAAAAAAGGGCAACAATACGTGGAAATTCGAAATGGACAGAATAAAAAAAAAATCGTTGCGAAATAGAAACAGAGAAGCGAATGAAAAAATTCCTCCTTCCTTACCGGCCCAAACGAAGGAAGAACAACGATCGTAGCGATATAAACGGGCTCCCGGAAGGAGAAAGCGGCGGGCAGGTCGCAATCGAAAACAATGACCGGCGACGGGGCCGGAGGGCAGCAAATAGTTCCCGGCCTCGCACCATACGCTCGCGGGAAAACTGAATTAAACAGTTTGGAAAAGCTAATTTTAGAATATAAATTGGATTTTGTCGCGAGCCGCCTTTCCTTCCGGTTGCGCCCTGCCCTGCCGCGCAATCCAACCCCGGCTAAAGGTGTGCATCTTTTTGTTTTCTCCCACCCTATGCCTCGTTTGCTGACGTTCGCTCGGTGTGTAAGCTTCGTCCGCGTCAACCAGACACGGAGATAGAGAAAAGCTTGGTTTTTTTTGGGATGCTGGTGCTGTTGCTTTTTTATTCGTACTTTTTTAAAACCGAATACAAAACCCGTACTGTGGCTTGTACCTTTGTGTCCTTTACCCATTCCGCGACGGTGTATCGAGATTGTCTTCGGCGGCGCTCGAGGAGAAACGAGCAAAGTTTGATACGATTGCTGGCCTGATGCCTGACGCGAGCGGTAAATGGATTCGCGTTGTTTCGCGAATTTGATGCCGGCACGGTGGGAGCGTGGGACCGAACCTAGAAACGGTAGCCATGGCTGTGCTTGATAAAAAGTCATTGGTTGATATGACAGGGAAACAAAAAAGAAGGCACGATTTGTGCCAGCGACGGAGCAGTTCGCATAAAGTTTGAAAGCAAATAAATAAATTCGTAACTAACTTACAAACATGAGTACCTACCGGCACACGGTGGGGCTCGTGGCAACCGGATCCGGAATCGGTTAGATTGATAGAAACGTTGCGAATAAGGGCGAGGGCGAGGTTAAGAATGTAGTAAAGAAGGTAACAAAAAAAAACACGAAGATGAATGCACGAAACGATTTATGACGGGAGTAATAATGGACGACACAACTTGAGAGTGAATTATGGATCGCTGCGCTGCACTGAGGGCAGGCAGTCCGAAAATTAAAACCTTGGCCCGGAAGTTCGGATAGATATATCGTGAGGTTGCGAAACTGTTTGACTTGGTGTTGGAACTTTTCCAAGCGTTAATTTTTTCTTCAATAACGAAAATATTTTTTTAATCTTATTATTTTTTTTATGTAATCCAATGTTATTTTTAAATTTTTTTTAATGTTTCTAATTTGATTCAATTTATTTTTGAACTTCTTTTCTTTCTAAACTGATAAATACAATTTTGCTTTAATTAAATGATCTAATTAATAGCATACTTTTAGGCGTAGTACATTTATATGTACATATATAGAAAGAGCTTGAATTGCATACTTTCTGGCGCACTGTAAATCGGAATGTAAACGAAAAAAATGGTACAAAATATCTGTTTTGATTCACTGCCAGCCACCCGTCATTTATTTGCACCGCCAAAATGTGGTCTAATAATGGTAATAACTTACAATCAAATGCGTGCCGCGGGTGACAGAAAGTTTATGTCCAATTTCTTCGACCGACGCGCAACAAATACCGGCGGCACCGTGGGAACGATAAAACCAATTCGCACGTGAGTGGTGGGAGGTGGGGAAGGTAGGTAAAACCCCTTCGGCGTTCGTGTTATTACTTTCATAGCGCCCTGGGTGTATGGATCACCAGGTTGACATCATCATCGGTTTCATCTTTGGGCACGGTGACCGGGTTGGGTTTTGGGAGGTGCGAGGAAGGGGAGTGTAGAAAGAAAAACGGAACCACCGGTCGGCCACACATCGACTGCCGGCGCTCCATTCCACCACCATAAAACGAGCCGTTCCCATGCGGGAGAATTTATAGTTATTTTTATTATTCCCCATTTTGTAAACGTTCATTTTCTCGCCCGCCTCCTGCTGGCCCGGTCGAGGCGGCTTACGGTTGCGATTACACTGTCCTAGACGTTCTCGACGCTGGCTTCTTTATGATCCCCGGCACGGATGCATGCCCGCGCATGCAGTGGCGGGAAATCGGGTTCCGTTCAATACACCCGCCCCTGCCCTTCACGGAGCTTTCCACGCCTAAATGGCTCCATTTTTTCCCCGGTTCGCATGGCTTTTTTCCCCCACTGTTTAGCCTGCCACTGTGCCCATCGTCCAGTGAGGGCGGCTTTTTCCACCGTTGCAGCAAGCACGGACGATTTCGCTCGCATCCGAGCGACCGGCCCGAGACGTGGAGGGCTTGATTGGAAAAATGAAGCGGTGAAAATGGAGTGAAAAGTAGCGGCCACAGATAAGTGAGGCCTGAACGGTGGAGAGTAGAGAATGTGCTGGGGAGGGGAAGGGGAGGGGGTGAACGTGCTGGTTGGGTAATTCTCCGGCCTTTCGAGGCAGAGACGATCGCTTCCAATCTGCTTTCCACCGGAACACCGGAGACGGGCATAAAATAAACTGCTCCTCAGGCGGAACCGGTTACTGGTTTCGTCATAGTGGACAGTTTTTTTTTGCTCGGAGCGGGCGCTCGGCGTGGGAAAGGGGACGCACTATGGTGAAATTTGAAATGTTGAATAAATAAGGAATTTATTGCATACTAAAAATTTTATAAAAATTGCTTCGAGACGAGAATTGGAGAGATAAATGTTATTTCAGCTGATTTTTATAGAATTTTATAGCATCTTATTAATTCAGTGCACTGCATTGCCTACCTACCAGGCGCAACAATACATCAACGTTGTGACAGGACATTGCACGTTTGATTAATATGTTTATCATTATTTTCCATTACCTATTAAATTTTTCAAACCATATGACATAAGAAAATTCAATTTTAACACATTTTGAAAATTTATATTAAATTGTTTGTTAAACTATTTAAATAACACTTTGCATGGTCTTAAAGAAATTTAAAATTTTATTTCGAAAATGGTCATTTTTTAAAACGGAACTCACAGTATGAAACCGAAATGACCATCATATTGTACGAGCTGGATGTAATGCAGTACGTGGCATACTTTTAGGCGCCTCCCAAGGTATGAATTTTAAACGAGCTCGTAAAAACGAAACCCCTTTCATTCCCGAGCGCGGTGAGGGCCAAATAATCAAAGCGCCTCA
Organism: Anopheles farauti; assembly: GCA_000473445.2. NCBI lineage: Eukaryota > Metazoa > Arthropoda > Insecta > Diptera > Culicidae > Anopheles > Anopheles farauti. The sequence continues at coordinate 5,140,052 of KI915047.1, read as the reverse complement.
AATCTGTCACCATTTTGGTATCAATTTTCATTGCGCACTTCAGCCCGTCAAGGTAGATTAGATTAGGAGAGGCCGCAACCAGCCTAGAAACGCGATCGACGCGATCGTTTTGATTGAAATTAATTCGGTCTCGCGTGCGCACCCGGTGGTGAAATGAAATGCAAATCTCTGCGCCTGTGAGAAGCAACACAAAAAGTAAGAAAAAAAAAGGGTAAAGTGGATCAAGCCTAAGGAACCCTCGCGCGCGCTTTGGTCGTGCTCCAAGAAGGGCCGCAACGAAAGCAAAAGTAAATCGAACACACCGTCGGGCACCCGGTGCGAGAAAAGCTTTTACCGAGGGTGCGAGCACACGGGCGGTGGAGTTTTCAGTCCGATTTCCATTTTCTCACTTCATTTGCATACATTTTTCACCTCCACCGCTAGCTCGTCACCGAGCGGGCTGTTGAGCTGGGTCGCACTTCTTGCCGGAGCAAAAGTTTCACGTTTCGCCCGTCCCGGGGTGCAAAATTATCAGCAACCCCGCTCACATGGTCGCTCGAGCGAGTGAGGCTAGGGAAATAGTGGAGAGGATGGAGGAGTGGATGGTGATGACGCCGGGAATGAGGAGTAAGTGTTGGGGAGAGTTTTTTCCCGGTGCTTCCCTTCCGGCATCGAAATCTAAGCGCTACCGTGTAGGAACAATTTCCGGGGACAACGTTTTGCTCTCTTTTTCTCCCTTCCTTCCGCGCGCGCTCTGCATCTTTTTCCCACACTCGCACACTTTTCCTCGCTCAATCAATACTTTACCCCCCGAAAAAAGGCCTCATCACAACTCCCCGGACGCCTTGCGAGAGGAAAGCAGCGGGAACGTTTGCCTAAGCGTCACTCAATGTACTACACGCTCGGTACATTCCCTGCTGACTATCTGTTCGCACGGAGCCGCACAGAGAAAAGAGAAAAAAGAACACGAAAACAAGCACTATCTTCACCCTAACTCAACGTGAGTGACGCACGAACGACTCCTAAGAGCAGGGAATATATATATTTTTTTATTTAAACATCCGAGCTTCCCCTCTCGCTGGTTTCCCTTACTTTAAACTGCGCGCTGGCGAAAGTATTCGGTTAATTAAACGTAGCAAGGTGTCGGTAGCATGAAACATAACTCTGCCCACCCTGTGTGCTGCCGTTTTCCAGCACGGCAAGTGAAATTTCCAATTTCTTTTCAATTCCCTTATGGGGCGGCATTCTTTTCCACGCCCGCCGCCGCCGCTCTCGACGGCGGTATCGATCGCAACCGGCAGCATGGATCGATCCGAATTTCATTATCCCTGTAAGCAGATCCAACCCGATTAGGCTCACCGTCGGAGGGCGTATTCCTCGCTGGCAGACAGTTAACGCCTATCGTTATGCAATCCGCCACAGAAGCGAGATTGCATGCCGAGCCGCCAGTAAAACGGCGATGCGAGTGGATTATGATATTATCCACGGCGGATAATATCGAGTTTGATCGTTGGAAATGTGATAAGAGGCAATCGTTTTGTGCTTTATCGGGTGTTTTCGACACGTTTAGAGCTTTCAATGCTTATCTTAATTTTCTATTCTGATTTGGAGCTTGGCTTTGATTTATTAATTTGACAATTTACTATTTTGCATAATTTATTTACATGTCGATTGAAAGCAGAATTTAAGATGGGTTCAAAAATAACTTAAAAGCATGATGAAAGGCGTTCCTGTAGTGCCGATAGCAAACATTTAGGCTTTAATGTTGGAGTATCCCGAATGCTTCGAGACCGTTTGATGAATTTAACCGTGTGAGAAGGAAACCCATATAATTTTGTGTATATTTAAGACTTTTTAATTTCGTTGGGAGAATTTTCAATTTTTTTTGTATGAAAATTGCTTCTAAAATATTTGGGAAACGTCAAAAATGTTAGATAATGAGTTCATGCAGTGCATGTTGCATACTTTTAGGTTCTAACATGTAAAAAATTTTTTTCGTGCTGTTCAGCAGCCTTTCAAATTCATAGTCATGATGAAGTTTTTTGGATGAGAGAGCTCTTTTGTACAATTTCAAATGTATTCAATTAAATTTCTACCCTTTCGTAGCATACAAATCGTAAAAAGATCTATTGCCATTTATACAATCAACTGTTTGTTTGTTTTTTTTTAAACAAGAAAAAAAAACACTCTCACTCACGGGTCGGAAGGTAAAAGCGATACCACCATCGGGCAGGTGCTTAAAAAATCAAAATCCCACATGCCGCCGGTCGATTGATGTCGTTTTCGGCTCACGTCGGTGTTTCGGCCCCGGTGTGTCTTTTCGCCCGGTTGAGTTTGCCTTTTTTCTTGCCTTTTCATTTCGTCCTTTTTTTTCGTTCCTTCGAAGTCTTCCCGGTGTGACCTGTGTGCAGAAGCGGCTGCATTCTTCTACGACATCGCCGTTGCCCTTAATTCAGCACCAGTTATGCTGGCCGGTGGTCATATCGCTTCTGTTGTTTTTTTTTTGCTTCCTGCGAGTGTTAGTCGCAGCATGAAAGCCCGGAGTCTCTTCTTGCCGGGTTTTTGCAGGAAGCGCAACGAAAAGCGAGCAAAACGGGCGCGTCCATCCCGCAGGGGTTCGGTTCGGGGCAGGAGGAATTTGTGAAACTCTGCGTAGACGGGTTACGTCCGGGTCCGAGGCAAAAGAGATGAAGAAGAAAAAAACAGGATATGCAACCGTCGAAACTGTCCCGATTTTCCCTTCGAATGCCTCGGGAGCAGCTTTTCCGGCCACGCACCGGTCCCTGCTCCTCTCTGCGTACCACATGTGCCTAGACATAGACACACTAACACACACGTACACACACATGTACCGGCATCTTTTTGCGCTCGCGCGTGTGTTTGTGCCCGTTCCGGTGGAAGCCGTCCGGCAGATACGGATCCGGATTGTAGGCTTTTCGGGGTTTATGGATGTTGTGCGGTTCTGGCGTTTCCTTTTTGCGGCCCGGTACATGAAACACGGCACAGCGGCAACACTGATACGATGCAAATTAGTCCCGGTCGGTCAGGAGGCAACAAAAGAAATCGTCTGCTTCGGGGCCCCGGCCACGCTAGATCGGGCCTTTATGCGAATAGTGGTTCATTTCTTTCGTTCGAGGCGTGTGGATGGACACAACTGCCGTGCCGAAGAGGAATGTAAGCATATAGGGGCACCAGGAATGATCCGTCGCAATTAGAAAGTTTCGTATAGATTGCTAATGGACGCTGTTAGTGATACAAAAGCCTAAATGTAGGCAACTGGGCACAGCAGCTATGGGGAGCGATTTGAGGCTTTAGAACAGAAAGAAATAAGTCTATGAATAAATATTATTATATCCCCAAATGAAATCGCACCCTACAGATTCTACCCCTGAAAAGTATGCAATCTGCTTGTTTGTTTCGTTAGGAAATCGTGATTTATAAATTATTGTACTTGTTGTGCTAATTATTTTATCTGAAATAATTTTTTTTATTTTCTATGAACAATCATTTATTTCAAAATTTTTGGAAATTTAAATCTGCATGCCTAAATTAGAATTATGTATGTATAAAGACTTCAAAAAATGTGTAAATATACTTATCAAACATGGCAGAACCTTGACGCTGGTAGAACAAACATAGAGGATGATAATTTCGTAGGCAGATGGTCCGTTACGCTTTCGCAATCCTTCCTGCCCCTTTCAACAAACCCTACGCCCCATCCTGTTGCTTTTAGAACGTTCAAAGAATTTTCAAATGACATACTTTTCCTGGCGCCCGGTACGGTGGACTTTTCGTAAATAAAATGCTAAAGGTACGCGGCACTGTTTAAAACTCGTCCCCGTGAAGGGGAAATTGAGAGACCGTTTCTCGTGAGGGGTGGAGGCAGGTTGCGCAAGTTTCGCAGGGAAGGTTCACGATTCCACCCCACCAACTCCACACTCCGCGAAGCTAGAAATATATTTCGTTTTATTTTTCTCAACAAAAAACTGTATAAAACAACTCCCGGAACCGAACCGTACGTTGGTACTGACAATATTTATGTGAAAATGCAATTGAAATCCGCCCAAGGCGTGTGGTGGGAGAGGAGGGGGTAGTGGGTGTGGGAAAAATATAGAAAAAAGACGACACTACGTCATACAAGCGCGCCAAAAGGCGCCCGAAAGTGAACGCAAATGACGGGTGGAACAAAAATTTTTTTTTTATGTTGCTAGCGACACGAGCAGCGGGGACAAGAAAAATTTCGAACGAAAGTTTCGTCCGTAAGTAGCTTTTACCCGGTGAGAGGGAGGGGGGGGGGAAGGATCTTCCCGTGTATACGTCGAACGTCGCGTCGTACGCGCCGGATCATAATTGTAAATTTGATAACGAGCCGCCATTGCTCGTTTGTTTGTTTGCCGTCGGGACGTGTAGTACGCGCGAAACTAGCATTAAGTTTTCCCGCAGCAACAGAGGCGGAAGGGTGGGAGGCGTTTCAAATTTCGCCCAAACTGAAACGATCGCGGGACGGGTGGATGGCGCGAAAGCGATGGTACTCCTTTAAGGCGACGCCGAGATTGAGCAGATGTCAATCCGGAAGCTCGCAGGAAACTCTCCGCGACGTTTGCGAGCTGCATTGAAAGCACATGAATAATAAGTAAATTTTAAGAATATTGCTTCTTAAGGTAATGATTTTTATTCCATTTGCAAACCAAATGGGAATGCATGCATGGGTATGAAGAAAATGAAACGCCAACAATTTATTGTTAAAAAATTTGCAACGAACAATAACAAACGCCTTAAAGTATGCAAACTGTTTCAGCCAGTACGTTGTGTTTAGAATGAGACGCTATTAGAAAATGAAAAGGTCTGAATAAAACCAATTTATTTTTCAATATTTAACCTTAAAATATTCTCTTTAACCTTTTATTCTTTAAAAATATGCACGATAGTAACTTTTCACCTCGAACTGGCTCAAATCGTTTTGCAAAAAAAAAATTATGTTTTTGCAATCATTTTCAAAAGGGAAGGGAAAAGATAAATAAATGTATCTCATGAGCGCCAAATGTATCAATTAATATTTCTCTTTCCAAAAATGCTGTCTGCTGTACAACACAAGCTGATAAAACTTTCCGGAATCGATATGCGTCACGCCTCCCCCGCACCTCACCGGCTTAATTGATGCCGAGGAAAACATTTCATCTGCGTTTCGGTCTCCCCGCAGACGAAGGGTGCTTAGCACACCCCGGATTGTTTCTTCAATCAAGATCGCAAAAGCTAAATATCAATCATCCCGCCGCGTACTGTAACATGCTCGCTCGACGACACCGATTTATGGGCGCGAGTGTTTGCGACGGCAAGTGTGTTTTGTGTTTTGCATGCCCGTCTTTTACGATGGCAAAGCAAACGTGTGTGTGAGAGCGAGAGACAGAAAGAGAGAGAGAGAGCCGGGGAAAAGGGAGAAGGTGATCAGTGGAAGAAAGCTTAATAGCAAAAGTCTCCAGACCGGCACAAACTTCCACCGTAACGAGGAGAAAACATACCCTCGCCGGATCGATTACAATGCGGCATGCATTGGGGTTGAAGCCGATTGCCAAACACTTATGTAGATGTACATATATTGTCACCGGGTTGGTTGTATTATGTTTTTTTTTCATTCCGTTTCGTTTGGTTTGTTTTGTTCGCTGCACACCGTCCTGCCCTGCGTCAGTTTTCGGCGGCTTTTCTCACAACGTTTTCAATCGTTTCGATTCGGATGTTCACTGGAGCGAGTGGGTGTGGGAAAAAACGTAGCGAGCGAACAGGACGTCAACCAAAAAAAATAAAATAAAATAAAAACTGGAACCCAGAATCGATCGTTTGGCTTGAGTGGCACGTGTGTTCGTCGAGGGGTGGAATGGCAAAAAAAAAATGCCAAAAAGTTATGCTCAAGACGTCGGACGGGATTTACTTATTTTCTTTCGCCCGCTTTCTCCCGCTCCTGCTGTGTTGTCCACGGGTGGGGAGGTGTTTTTCGTACATTTTTCTCTCCGCTTTGCGCCGTGTGTCGTAGGGCAGGTTGGCGTGACGTTGAGAGTGGCTGGTAGAAAACAAAATACCATCATCATCATGATACAGCTGGTGATCCATCGCGTGCGCCGACGGCAGGGCTGGACAAGGGCAACGCTCCGTTTCCATTGCGGGGCAGTCAGCACGGGGATATATTCATGGCCCTGTCATGCGTGTGCGGGGCCCGGGAGGGGACGGGGAGGGCGAAAAATGATAAGCTCCCGTGCCGAAAGGAACACTTGCACGCAAAGGATAAGCAAAGAAATCGCTACATTTTAAAACATATCGTTCGGTGCTTCGAAAAGAATCGTAGGGGAAACTTCTGTGTGACAAAGCAGGGACGAAGAAAGTGGGGGAAGAGGAAAAAGAGCAGAATAAGAAAAAAAAACTCACACCGAGTCACGAAAATCCACACTCGCACCGAATATCGTCAATGGGATCAATAAAACTTTATCCGTTTGGAGACTTTTTTTGTCTTCCCTTCCGATACTCCGATCGACGGGATTTATGCAGGGCGAGTGTTGAGAATTTGTTGTTTTTCCTTTTTTTTCTACTACCATAAACTCACGTCTCGCGACAAACATCCGGCGAAACATTAAGGAGACTTTAGTGTGTTCGTGAGAAATGAATATAATGAACAGGTTCGTTATTATATTTTTTTAAACGGTTTGCATTTTTGACATAGCGTGATAAAATTTAAAAAAAATCAAACTTGTAGGCGCTAGTTTACAATGACTAGCCTCAACGTATAGTGAACGTATATTAAATTATCAAATCTGTATAAAAAGCTGCCTTCTCAAAAATATTCTTAAATTATCTCATAATTATTATAGTATGATTAATTTTTTTATTAACATTGCATAGTTATAGGCGCAAATTTTACACAGTATCCCAAATGAAACCATTCCAACACGACAGACCCCCTTTCGGCTGTGAATCCAATCAAACAATGTGTTTGCTGTACTCGCGATCGAAAAAAAGGATTCGATTTTTGCAAGCAACATTATTTGCTCTTTCGGGAGGAAGCATCCAATCCAAGCTGAAATTGAATCCCGGCACGCATCCACTCGCATCACCCCAAACCGTATGTTTGACATTCGGAGATGATTGCCTGACTCACGTTGCAGCACGGTGCGCTCGCTGGACGCGCATGGTTTGCGTACGGAAACGTGCCCCGGGAGTTGACTTGTCGCCCCCGATCCAACGATCCTTCGATGGAGCCCATCGACACTAGTTGAAATTCGGCTCATCAGCCAACAAAAAAAACCTCTCCTTCACTCGAAACCCTCTAATGGCGCGGAAATTGAGAAGTCGCTGCCACCGGAGAGTCAATTAATCGCGAACCGTTTATCCAATCGCTCGTCGGTGTTCGTTCTGGGGAAGGGGAAACGTCGATAGCGATAGTGATTTTGCCGATTGCGAACGTGACGATACGACCGGTACGACCACGGATGCTACGCAATGTGTTTGTATTTAATCTTGCTCACTTAGTTCTTATCTAAATGACAATTTGTGATTTGCATGTTAGATGCCGGGACGTAGAGAGGTAGCGAAGGCAACATAGAACCCGTGAATGATGATGTGCTGTTACCAAATTAACCTATAGGTTAAGTTATTAGGAAACTAAACAAGCGACAGTGTGATCAACGAAGAAAAAATTATTCCATTTAATGAAACATTTTTATAATGATTTTTTTTGTTTACATTAAAATAAAATACATTTACTGCTCATAAATTGCATAAGTTTGGGGAAATATACTTGAAAAGTATTGTGCTTTGCATACGTTCAGGTAGATTAATAATTTGAGACTAAACGCATATTTACGCCTGAAAGTATGCAATTGTAAATTTATAACACGCAGCTTTATAGTTTATTTAAGATTTTCAACTCAAAAATGTGAAACATTTTCCTCTAAAATTTAAAATTGCGTTTAAAATTGCTGTTTGGTTGCATACTTTTAGGCGCAAAAAGGATTTATTGATGAAATTCTAGTTTTTCCGAGAATATGAAATAAAAGGAGTAAAAATGCTACTAACAAAAATCATAAAAAGTCTCTAGGAGATTTTTACACCAGTGAGTTGTTCTCTAACCTTTAAAATAACCATGCTGCATGGTTGCGAAAGGAGACCCATCACTGTCGTAAGCTGCTGTCGGTAAGCCGCTGTAGATGACTTTTCAAGCGGCAGCACTCGGTGATATCGATAGTGCCGCCGACACGATTTCCACCCGGACGCGTCCCCGTTGTAATGCGAATAAATTGTCAGCCCCATCGAGCGCCGCATCTGGTTGATTGATGTCGGTTTCGGGTACGGCGGGGCCGCCGCCGCCACCGCCGGCGTTGTGAAGCTTGCGGTGCCCCGTCCGCACCGGGCTGTAAGTAATCGGTTCATCGTGGTGGAAATCGATTGATCCTTTCAAGAGCCGCCGAACCTTCCGGCACCGGTGGTGGATTATTTTCTTTTCATTAAATAGAAAGTAAATTTCCGCCTGCGCGCGGCGTTCGGCAGGCGGAAGCACTGAACGGCGCGTTTGAAGGACGTCCCGTGCGTAATGAACGTTCGCCACGACGTTCGGATAATACACCGTACTTGGGTTGGTGGATTGGTCCATAAAAATTGTACCACCGGCACCGGGCCGAGCGTGCATGCAGCACGTTCCGATGGTTCCCAGCCGAAACGCCCTACGGTGCGGGAAAAGTGCTGCAGTTGGGGCGTTCTCTTGGAAGTCGACGACACGGTTTCGTTTTCTGTTTGCCCGCTGGAAAGCACCAGACAGGAAGAATACGGCGCAATGCACGAGCCAACCCAGGAGGAGGAAAAACAAAACCCTGCTGCTTTTGTTTCAAAAACCACGCTCCCTGGTTGACCGTGAGAAGTTCAACCGAAGGTAAACATGCCCGAAGTGAAGCACACTGTTTGCGCCACTCGTCGCTCGAGTGCGTCCTTCCAGGGTCGCCAACAGTGGGCGGTTGGCCCACCAGCCGACCGGTGGCAATTCCATCCATTTTCTTTTTGTTCCATCCCACTGCTTTCGGGACTCAATCACGGACGGCATCGATCGAAATTCTTGACGCAACATCGCAGCGATTGGGCGATGCGATGAGTTTTAAATAATTTTTGTGCACCGTTCCCGTCCCCGGCGGACCAGCGAGTCGCAGCAAAGCAATATCCCACGCGAGAGCAGCGTGAGGATGGGTGAGTTGATCAAATTGCACAGGGAAGTTGCGCTTTCCGACAGCTGGCACATGGCAAGCATGACTTGTTCATGTTCCTGTAAACGGTTCGACACGGTGGGATATTGAAATAGTTGCATGGAGTATTGCTCCCTCAAACTAAACTCTCTCACATAAAAAAAAAATGAGTTAAAGTTAAAGAGAAAGAATGTATCGAAAGTATCGTAGAATTAAAATACAAAATCTCTGTATCATAGTTTTTTCGATTGAATCTTCGAATTAAATTATTACATGGTTTTCAACGCTCTTCAACACAATTCAATTCACAACACAATAGTATTTTATCAAGCGTTTGTTAGTATAATAAAAATAAATTTAATTTTAAAAAGAAAAAAACTGTTTTTAATTTTCGGATTGCTTAAATTTTAAATTAAATTATTTAAATTTTCATCAAGATTTGAAAAACAATTCAATTTTTTAAAAACAGTTCTTGGATCATTAACATTTTGAACTCCTCCCAGCATATTTATTTTAGAATAAAAACATCACATTTTAATTTGAAAAAGATTTGCTTGATTTGGCGCATAAATTTTCCATTTCCGCCTAAATGTATGCAATTTATGCGTTTAAAGCCAGCCTGAAGCTTTATCAAGTATTTATTCGCTCGGTCTAGCGTGCTGCGCGTTGCATACATTCAGGCATTTAAGGTGCTTTCTTTCGTTGCAGTTTGTTTTCGATCTAATTTATCCCCGCCTTCTCCCTCGCCCGCCCGCATGATGCGTTGGCACAAAATTTACTTCCCATTTTTGTGCAAATATGTGTGCGTGTGGTTTTTTTGTTTTGCGGCTTTCCGCTTCCCGGGTGCCGGCTGGTGGGAGCACGCTTAGGGTTGTGCAAATGTGACCACTCACCCCTGTTGCAATGCTGTTGCACCGCTCGGCAATCACAGTTCGCGCTCACGTGTGCATGAGTTACCCGTGTATTATTGTGCCGCCTCAGATTTACCCTCGCGCAGAGCGCGACCAAACTAAACAATACCGCAGCACGCGGCCCAGCCTGCCGGGTTCAATACTTCATCTAACACACATCCAACCACTTTGCAGCGGGCTTGAAGTGGAGATAAAATTGCAACATAAATAATAGAGCATGAAATTGAATTTGAAACCTTCGCCCTCGCGCCGCGCCGGCCGCTGTGCCGCCGGCGGGTTCCTCCCTGTGTGTGCGTGGGCTGCGAGCAATGGATCCGCTTCCACTTCAGCCCCATTCGACAGCGTTTGTGCCCTGTTGTTATTGGTTCATGCGCTTCGCCATTTTCACCCGGCGCCGAGGCAGAACGAACACGGCCGTACGGTGGCAACTGTCGATCGTGTTGCTGCGTTCTTAAACACCAGCAAATTTTGCATGACGCTTGCCCATTCAAACCGCCGATAAATTCATATCTCGACCGAAATACGCGAAAACGTGTGCATGGGCGGTGGCAGCAGAAAAGCAGGCTTTTCATATTCTACCACAAAAGCTCTGCTCAGAAAATATATATCGAACAGATAAACGTGGTAAAATATTTCACGAATTGTTTTCGTGTAATATTTTCCGTTAGAATTAAAGATAATAAGTAATTTAAGCGGTACATAATTATTCCTTACGTTGCGCCTACAAATATGCAACATTTTGTTCTTTTAAAGCACATAATTTTAATCTTTCGTTTTGGAAGCATATTTAACGTGTGTCGTATTATTTTATCTTCTGTTTTTGTGTAGCTGAAACCCATAATATCATGCTCGAACCTATATTTGCACCTCCCACATATTTTCACACGCTTCGGCACATTATTCGAAATATTCTATATATTTCTTCGAGCCCTCAAGTCACGGAAAAAAACCCACCCACATGAAACCGTCGCTCGCAAATGGGATTGTCTTCTGAATTATTGCAATTTTGTTGCTATTGTGTGCGTGCGTGTGTCTGTGTGTGTTGTCATTCCCGGTACGGTAAGGTTTGTTTTGCAGACGTGCGAAGGTTCGGTCTTGCCGGACCGTGTGTGCGTGTGCGTTTGTGTGGCCGTTATCGCGGGCCAGTAATTGAATTAGCTTTCGCTCCGTTCGGGTACCAATTTAGGTGCCGGGAACCGAGACGTGATCGGTTCCGATCCGGCCCGTCCGCAAAGCAGGCAACGGCACCGTTGCCCCAAGAAGGGGAGGGCGGTTTGCAAAATTGAAACATTAACGGGCGCTCCTGCTCGCTCTCTCGCTCTCGCTCATTAGTGTGGCGATCGTGTAGGGCGTTAATTTACGGACCGACGCACACGATCCCGAAACACGACACGACAACCCCGCTCCGGCCGGGTTTCGTACGGTGCAGCGATTTAAGCGCCTAAATGTATACCGTGCCACGGTACAAGTAGGGTATTAAATTAGTGCGAGTGAGTTTTTGGCGCACGTTGCTGCTGCTGCTGCTGCTACTGCTAGATAACGATTCGGAGAGATCTTCAAACCCAGATCTTTCGGCACCGGAGCAACCGAAAGCGCCCACCCCAAACCCCGATAGGCAAATCTCGGGCCCGTCGGCGCTTCTTGCCGATGTTCACAAGACATTTCTTCAACTGCCCGCCTGCTTACATTACCGTCATCGTTTGGCTGCCGTGTGCGGCACCGGCATTCATTAAAACACGCACGTCTTTTCGTCGTCCGTTGCGTCCCTATCGGTGGGACTAAGCGCCCAGAAACATCCACTTCACACTAAGCTGCCGGCAGCTTAGGAGCTCGTCTTCGTACGCTCGTCACCGTCGCCCCGATCGGCTCACAACGGGTCACGGTGCCATCAAAAACCGGAAAACATCCGATGCGCTCGTCTTTCTAAGTCTGTGTGTGGCGGTGTGTGTGTGGGTGTTCGTACGTGTGGCCGGCGTACACAACATAAATGTTTACCCACCGTCATCGACCGACACGCTGCCCGTCCTCTCTCACAGCGATGAAATGAAAATGAATGTTTCGCTCCGACGCAACATCAGCATTATCGTCATCGGCATACTCGCCCTGGACGGTGAAGGAAGCCGGCCTTCCTCCATAGCAACCGGATTTGGAGGGGGAGGGGAGGAGAGGAGGGTGTAGAGGATTTCGGCGTTCCCGGACCCGTTTGCCGATGAATGGAAGAATGGGAAACTCTCTAAGGGGGCGATGCTGTCTCTTCTCACCACCGCATCGATCGATGCAGCTACCGTCCGTTTGCCAAGAGGAGGCTGGGGTCGTCTCATGACCCGAGTCACTGATTTTTAGCCAGCACAACATTTGCTAATTTGTTGACTTTTTTGTTAACCAAATTTTTTTTTTTGTGTTTTATTTTTCTATTTTTTGCTATTTAATGTCATCTTTTTGGTCTTTCGATTTATGTGCTTCAGATTTATCTAATATTTGTCATTTTTATTTTTTGATATATTTTTCAAAGTTTGTGGAGATTTGTTTTGTGTGATTTGTTTTTTGTTAGTTTGTGATTATTTATTGTTAATTTTTACTTTACTATTTGTATCGATTTTTTTTCGGTGAAGAAATTACATTTTGAATAAGGCTACGAGATTGAAAAAAGCGGAAAATTTTAATGAAAATTTTCCTCGATTTAAAACTTTTACCAAATTTGATCCAATTAACAAACAGAATGTAGAATAAAAATACAAATACATACTCAAATATTTGTTTGTCAACTCGTGGTATCTCAACCGGGAAGGAATTTCAGTTTGAGCGTTGCAGCGAATTCCATGCATTAAGGGGTAAAGTGTCAAAATCCTCCAAAAAAGGGGCAAAAGAAAGCTTGCAAAAAAGTTGCTACTAAACCGGTTCACACCACCGGACAGGCAAGTATCTGCCCGTTTATTGGTGGATGTAATTAAACTTGGCGCTGGATCTGTCGGGCGGGATTAGCTGGCGGATTCCGTGGCGCGGTTTCGCCCGTCAGTTGAGCTGTTCCCGAAAATGTTCGTCCCGGGGCCGGTCGCCTTCTGCTGGGGCTTGTTTATTTATTCTTACGGAATCGGTCCCGCACTGGCTTTCCCCTTGCTTGTATTCTTCTTTCCGCTGCTCGGTAAAGCGTGCGTATAAACTATGCACGGCTGCTCGAGCCTCGTCAACTCCCAGAAGGCGAACTCTTCAGCGCTGAAGTGTATACACTAACCGTGGCGGTCGCCGCCCCCGGGGGTAAGGATTGCGGGATGGATGGCAAAACTTTCCCTGACACTGACAGTGACAGTCGTCCCGGGTACCCGGCCATGCTACGGTTGATGAAGTCGTACTGCCCGTTTGTTTGTATGGGTGTGAGTGTGTGTGTGTGTGTGTGTCTGAAGACGTGTGCGGTCCGAGTGGCCGGGGGAAGAGTGACGAGTGGGCTCCACAAGTACTCACTTGAGTGCTGGAGCAGTGGGTTTCATCACATCCGGAAGCTTTCCTCCCGCCACCAAGAACCCGGTAATCCAGTCATCGTCATCGCCGTCGTGCGGTCGACCCCAAAAATGACGTGCACGTACTTGTCAAACCGGAAACCGGGTGGGAAGAAAGTGTGCGTGTATGGTGAGCGAGGGAGCGAGCGAGACCGAGCGTGATAAAAGCGGGAGCCACCACTAATAAGTGGCGTTTTGGGACGGCCAAGCGGACCGGCTCGCAAAGGGAAAATGGGACTCGCATATACCGGCACGCACACAAACACATCCTAATCCATCGGCCACCGACCACGGCTCACCGTCCTCACCCACCGCCGACGGCGGACAACAATCTGTTGGACAAACGTGGGAACTTTTGTCGAATGATTTATAGCTTATTTATCAACGCATCCGGGCGGCCGCCGGCTATCTGCATTGAGGAAACATTCTCCCCCACTCCCCCCCCCCTTCCATTCCACCTCCCCCTTGCCCCTCTTTCTTCTTCCCTTTTCTCACCCACCCACGCAACGACACATAATGAACGCTGAGCGCGGCCGGTGCGCTTGCGAAGGAATTTCACGGCGAAAAGCCACTGCAACCTGTCAGATTTCGTCTTTATTGTCGTGCGAGTTAGGCAAAGTGCGACCCCAACTGCCATTAATTAGCTGCGGTAGGTGTTTTTTTTTTTCGTCTTCTCTTTTTCTTTCTCTTGTTGCTCGATGCGGCGGTCGGGATGTTATTGTTTGTTGTTGCCAGTGCCAAGAGGTCGGGTTCCGGGGTTGGCTTTGATGTTTGCGATTTATTTGCTTTCAGGCTTCCATCAGGCTCCTTGGGGGTTTGTTTAATCTTTTGAAGGGAAAAATCACTTTTAAGTCGTGTCAAATGATCGACTGGATGCTGCAACAATTCATGTGCAGGTACAAAACGCGTCAATCGAACGTAAACGGAGCGTCGGAGATGTGAAGATTGCATAGCTTTCATAATAAAATTATATTAAAACAAATTTAAATTATACTATGCGATTGGCACACTGATAATGGAGCATATTATTACTTTAATTTATCATGAAGATTATCGATAGCTATTGGGCTGAATGTCCAGAATAGTGGATGGAATTATTGCGATATTTAAAAAATAATTGATTCTCTTCACTTGTGCTTGTTGTAGTCAACACCCTCCTGAGTAGATAAGTGATATTATGATTATTTTTTATTTTTAATCCTATAAGCCATCGGCAATCGCAGAGCATCTGAAACCCTTATTATCTTCCCAGAATTCGAATTCCGATCGCTATAATACATTTTTATCGAAAATTCACAGAATAAACCATCAAAAAGCTGGTAGCTCGCAATGCTGCCTACTTTTTGGCGTTAATTAATTCAATATTGATTTAAGAGAATCGTGCAAATGCTTAACCTGTTGCGTAAAATTCCCTTCTTGGTAGAGAAGTAATAATTTGATTAATTCTAATTTTTGTAGCAAATTTCCTTCGAGATAATGCGGACCTAGGTGAATTCAGAATCCTAATTAGGTGTTTTAATCCTACTTGCCCACATTTAGGTTCTTCGGTTATACGAAAAATCTGCTCGCCAACGGCTCAGTCGTTTTTTACATGGTTTGCATACGATTACATACTTTCGGGCGTTAATTAATTCAAACAGCTAGAAGATTGTGCAAATGCCCAATTCCGTTGGTAAAAAGTGGCAAATCTGTAACCAATCCAGCGATGGTTTTCTTTTTATTGAAGCAATTGCGCGCGGGAAAGAACCCGGCGGCTTGAAAATAAAAAGTAAACGAAGCTCAAAATCTCGACATTTTACGGCTTCTCGTCTCGTTTCGTGAAGCGTGCCATGCTTGTTTGGGGGGGGGGGGGGGGGGGG
>KI915047.1:5089747-5123979 GCA_000473445.2 Anopheles farauti | reverse complement strand
GTGTGTGTGTGTGTGTGTGTGTGTGTGTGTGTGTGTGTGTGTGTGTGTGTGTGTGTGTGTGTGTGTGTGTGTGGGTGTGGGTCTGGAGCGGGCTATAAATTCCGACCGAGCGCTGATGGTGCAACCGGCTGATGTTGATTTTCGTTTCTCTTTATTTTCCTCCGTCACTGGTGTCGTCGCTTGAAGCGGTCGTTGAAACGATTTTACTCAACACATACACACTGCTGGGAGCGAGGGAAGGAGTGAAGCGGGGAGTGAAATATTTCTGTGAGGATGGATTTCGAGGAAGGTGAAGGGTACTATTCCACTGTGGCTAAACGTGACAATCACGAAAACCCTCATCATAAGCCCACAAACCCCGGGCGCCGACCGTAATAGTTCATTAAGTTGTTTTTCGGGGAGGGCTAGACCGAACGGGATGGGTTTTTGGGGCTGGCTAGATGAGGTGCGCAAACTGTCGGTACCGTCGGTGAAAAACTTTGCCCCGAAATTCGTTCGTTTCACGAATTTTATGTTCGTTGCTCGTTTTCGGCGACCGTGTCAAGGGAACGGGGCCATCGTTCGGATAATCAATGAGCGATCATGCCGGGAAGGGATAAAAATGCCTCTAATCGATCCTTACTGTGCTACTTCTGCTGCTAGACAGCTTTCATGAGTCGTCATTTTGTGCGGCTTTGTTTGAGATGATGTTGGTTGGATAATATTCATCACATCGGTTTGACAGAAGTGCCATTTTCAACATTTTTTTAACGTTTTTAACGCTGATGCAGATGGTGTTTTGATACAAAATGTCAACACCTTCGTACAACTCACGTTAGTTTTCAACTAATACTTTGTTCGAGTAACTACACGATCTATTTCAGTTTGCCATTACTTTCTTATTGTTTGCTAAGCTTCAGCGTAAAAAAACAGGTCATGTAAACATTGTTAGACCGAACTGTCAAAACAGATCCAACGATCATGGTCCAAATTAAATTGTTTGACATATAGCCCGTTTATACTACTAGCTCGACAGTTTGTTTTGACAGTTCACACAAAATAAAAAATCCCATGCAATCAAAACAAACTTTTTGTTTCGATCGTGGTAAATTCGTTTTCGTTAGATTTACCTCATGTGTTTCTGCTGAAATGTTTCCTAAATTGAGGCTGGAAGCGATCAATATTTAATAAAACAATGAGATCGAAAACACGAAACAATAAAAGGTGAATAAATTAGTATCGCTCCAGAATTTTTTTTCCAGGAAATGGAATACATTTCATGATAAAGAAAAGTTTCATGAGGGATTTTTTCTTAAAAAATATCTTCTCGTTTAAAATATATTCAACTTTCAATGCTGAATATCCGTTTCGTGCGCACAGGAAAGCTGAGAAATTATATTTTATACTTAAAATCAGCGCTAGAGTTTCTGTAAACTTTTTTACAGTAAAACGTTGTTTTTCCGTTTCGTCTAATTAATGGTAGCATTTTTCACTCGTGCTGTTGTGCACTTTGGAGCAAAAATGGATTAAATATAAATTCCGTATCGCTTGCTTCTTGTTAACAGGACAAGCTACAGTACTACACTGAAAATCACCTTAACAGTACGTGAAACTTGCATAAACGGGGCTTCTCACCAGTTGGATGCTTACGAATCAGCTTTCGTGTGCTGTTTACCATGTTATGACAAAACCATCCCGGCTGCATTAAGAATTCACTCGCCAACAAAACCGACCGAGACAGATTGAGATAGAGAAAATCGAGCGACGCTAAAAACATGCGGCAGCAACTTGTAACAGCCAGCTGCAGCCCGGGTGGCCCGGGCTACGGGCGCCACAAAAGTTGTGAACAACCGAGGGTCCGGTTTGATACAGTTATTTAGTTTTAATTAAATTACTCCTGCAATCTGTACCGGGCGCACAGTGCATGAATTCGAATTTTCTTCATTAGGAGGGTGGCCTGGCTGAGCCAAAACAAAGCACCAGTGTCAAAGGTTAGTCGTGGACGGTTGCGGGATGGTGAGAAGGCAAGCAGTACACAGAACTTTGCCTTTATGGGGACAGCGTGCGGAGGGCATGGTAAGGGGGATCGTGATAAACGAGGTATTAAAATAAATAAATACATGTACTAGAAATTCTACACCAAACCACGAACGAGGTGATCGAAGAAGACTGTAAGCCCGACCTCGACGATTGTAGTGTCATTTTTTGTTATTGCTCTGCAACGGTTGCGCCCGAAAGATAGGCCAACCGTACAGCCTGACCACTGTGGCAGTGGCATTACTGTAGCAATTCAGGCGCAACCGTGAGAGGAAGCGGTAACTGTTTGCACTTTGTGAAACGCTCGAGCCAAAGGTTAACGCGACGGTTCCAAGCTGCTTCGAAAGTGATTTTAATACCGATACCGCCACGATTTGCACGTGGGAAGGGGCTTGCACGGTGTGCTGCTTTCGTAACTAATTTTCTCTGAGTACTTTAGTGAAATTAAGGTAAACTTTACGTCCGAAGCCAAAGTGGAACAGTTTCGCAGCGGTATCGTACCGGCTTGTGGAGGTAAACCGTTTGCCCTTCGCCTTAACCAACACGTTTCGGTGCGGTGGCAAGCCAGGCTGCAAGCAAACAGCGTGCAGAGAAGCGTGGTTTAGAAAAAAAGGTGGAAAAAATGGATCCAACCCTTTTTGCACCAGTTTATCCACAAAAATCTACTGATTCGTGTCTGGCAGAACGAACCGTATGAGGGGATGAAAAGAAGTTAAGGGGGGGGAAAAAGTTTGATCAGCACTAGAGCGATCGATTGGACAACATTACTATTTGTTTATTCTTCGCAATAATTGAAACAAATTGCATAATTTCAGGCGAAATGTTAGTGAAGACACAACCCTTTGAAGAGCACTATTTTCTTTATCTGATTTTTTTTAGTGGACCTGATGGACATTACAATATTAAAAAATATTCTTTAAACAGTTTCTCGAACCTTCACCAAAAAACCATTAGTAATCAAAATTAAGTAAAAAATTAAAAATTATCTTCAAAAAAATATGAAACCTATTTACACCCTTCGATGTTTCATAGTGCACGGTGCACCCACAGCAACCGAGTGCAAACTTCCGCACGCCGGTGCTCCAAGAAGCCTCGACTCGAAATGATTCGGGCAGCCCATTTCGCTCCGAACGCTCCGGTGCCCGATAAAAGCTGGTGAAAGAAGTTTGCTGTGGTTTTCTTAATGAAATAACATATCCCGAAAACCTGGGTGCAACTACCCGTTTGGTGGCGAAAATGTTCTCGGAAAATGTGTGTGTCTCCCTGTGCGCCCACGTCGCTCCCCCTCCGCACGCAAGTCCCTCAAAACGTGGCAAGTCTTTGAGTGGCGGCGGCGTGAGCGAAAAGTTTATGTGTTCATTACGAGCTGGGATGTGGTGGGGGTGCGCGTGGAATGGTGCAGCCCGCAGAGGAACCAAAATCGAGTGCACGAGAGGGAGAGAGAGAGAGAGAGAGAGAGAGAAAAAAAAAACAATCCGAAAAGCAAAACTTTCAATGTACACACCTTCGTTGACAATCTGTTTATCTTCTCGCCGAGGGCAGAGGTGGAAAGGTGAACGAAGGGGACGTGAGCTTCTCCGCTACCATTTTCCATCCCCCACCGCCGTTTCCACCACCTAATGAACTGAAACTTTTCCGACGCGAGCACTCGGGCGGGGGCCAGAGAACGCCAAACAAGTTGTGACAGTCGCAAGGCCAAAAGCACTACAAAACGGTATCGATACTTGCAACGAGCAACACGCGAAACCAAAATATAAAAAAAAACCCAAAGCAGCTCGACTCAGCAAACAGGGACAAGAACGAGAGAAAGAGCCCGAGCGAGCACTTGTAGCGAAGTAAATTGGTTATTAGCGACGTGTGTCCATCGAGAGAAATAAAACTTTCCCTTTTAACAGCAAACAGCGACCTTTTGTCAACCCTCGCAACAAAGCCACCCAGCTTTGCTACAGCTACAGTCTGGGAGCCACGAGCGAAAAGTTGCGAGTCCAACGAGCCATGGAGCAAATTTTCCGAATTCGGTTGAGCTGCGAAAGTGAGCGTTTTGTTGTCTCGCAAGTAATGCGTTTATTTTGATTTAAATGCATTTTTGTTTGATTTGAATTTTTTGAATTTTTATTCGTAGCTATAAAATTAAGTAGATTTGCATTATATGATCCGTTTAAACGGGGTATTTTTCCAATAATATTGGGAAGTATTTTTCCAATAATATTGAGAAGTACTTTAGCAATCGCTAGCTATACGATATCTTAGTTCATCTGAAATATTCTTTATAAATGATTCTTTTCGATAAAAGATGTATTGCATACTTATAGGCGTGAATTAAAAATGTGTGAAAATATGCTGTTCTTTTTCGTTGCTTGTCTCTTTCAAGGCAATTTGGATTTAATTCACAATTTAACGTACAATCAAACGGCCAAGGCTTATTCACTTCATCAAAAAGCATCTTTGTAAATCCATCTCATCTTGTCGATTCCGTCGGGAGCATCCGTTCCATCCAGTAATTAATTTACCGAAGCCGATAACCCAATTATAGGTGTGCGCACTTGAACGGACATTGACTTGCCGGTATCGCCTGACGGAATTCCATGGATAACTTTGTGATGCTATAATGAAGAGTCGAGAGAATCTTCTGCATTAAAAGACAGTGTTAATTAATAAAAACTAGAATTCCTTTAGTTTTTCTTGTGGTTTGACTTGTCATGTGTTGTCAAGCCTGTCGATACATTTATATAAAATGTAATCCATGTTCATGAAAAACATCCTGTATCTTTTTCTTTGCATTGGAATACCCACTTGGTTCACATTAAAACACGTTTCTCGAACGACATTCGTATTACTTCGCAATGCAGAAGCGATAATCGGTGGTAAGGAATAATGTCTCCTCGTTATGCACCATTCCGGGCGAATGTCACCAACGTGTTCGTTCTCTATCTTACGTAGCAAATAAGAAAATGGGTTTGTCACTCACACTTTTCTCGCTATCGTCCGGAACCGTATGCTGATCAAAGCGTCATTCGCTCGTTAACAAAGCGCCCCCAATGTCACGTGAGTCGGCGAGCGTCTCGCTAACCCGTTGCATAACTTTAGGCGCTTCGGTTTTATCTCGCACCGTTGCACTGTTTGGTACCGCATTCGGCGAGCCGGCGAGCTGGTTGGAACGTTCCATAATTGATATTAACGATTCGAAAGCGAATAAAAAGCGAATTCCATTGTTCTATCAGCCGGCGGGAAGGCGGCAAAGGGCCCGCGGATGTCACAAATAAAATGCATCCGCGCACACTTTTGGCAGTTAACGTCAATCAGCACTTTCCGGGTGAGTGGCTCGGCTGCTCCTTGCGTTCGCCTTTCTCCTGCACCCACGGGTGAAACAGAACTCCTTTTATAAATGCGACCGGGCGGGGCGGGAAGGCTTGGAAAACTTTCTCGAGAAGCTTACCCCGGACGCCGGATCTATTATTTCGCGATCGTCCCATTCGGAACAAAAGGCACCGGGCCCGAATCGAAGGAGAAAATTGTGTGCAAGTAAGCGCAGGGCGACTCGGTAGGCCAAGATGCGCAAATTGGCCTGGAGTGTAGCCAACCGGGGCGGGAAGATGAAGGAGGAGGGATGGGAGCAGATAATTAGATTAACGGAAGCGTAAGGAGTGGAGTATCAAGTAATCAGTTTTTTAATTCATTGTGCTAAAAATAAATTTAAACTAAAAATAAAGGAATTCTCGTTTTGTAGTAGTTTAATTTTTTTATTATTTTTTTGTAATCAAAGTTTTATCCTCAAAATTCTCAACCATCTCGACAGTCGATTTGTTCAGCTGTGAACTCACCGCCCACGCAACCGTTCCCGCGCATCCTGCGTGTCCATTTTCCTAATTGAATGTTCCGTGCCAGGTTTTGATTGCTAGCGGGGCGGATGCGGGTTTCCTGACGCGCGGTCAGTCCGACCCATCAATTCAATCACATTATTACATTGATTTGCCGTTTAGCGAACGTGCGTGCACGCGATCGATGGAGAGGGTGGAGGGCAGGTTGCAATTGCACTGAGTGCCCGTAATGCAACCCGGAATCGCCGGCCGGATCAATCAATCAATCACGAAAACTGGCCCCAGTGGACGGGGCAGGCACGAGGATACCGGCCGCTTGCGAGGAGGATTTTCTCAATTTCACTGATTATTTTACTCGTACGGATGTCGTTTACGTTTCGGGCAAGAGTGCGAGCGGTATAGTGCGTGTGTGAATAATACAAAGTTAGGGGAAAAACTGTTTACTGTTCGCTTTTTAACAGGTGAACGAAGGGGGGTGAATAAATTGACTAATTTCGTTTTATTAGTGTTCAGGGGATTGTAAACAAGGAGGTTAATTTATGAGTTATGATAAATGCTCATAAAAGTACAAATAAAGTAATAAACAAACAGTCAGAACCATTTGAGCCACTGAAAATAGTTTCATCTCCAAATTTTACCATCTCAGCCTGAAAGTATGCATCTGTTTGCTGCATGCGTATAACAACGTCCAATTTTGCATTCTCAGCCCACAAGTATGCAAATTTTTGCAAAACTTTTGAAAATGTGAAATGTGTTGCTGCGCTTCATGTTCAACACTGCTTATGCTTAAGGTTTTTTTCTAAGTGGGTTTTTCATTAAAATTAAATTTATTTCCATTGAAAAGCTAGCTTTCTGTCCAGTGTAATAATGAATATTGCCTTAAGGACGTTTCCGGAAAGTGAGCTAATTATCTTCCTGGGCGGATCAAACAAGTGAAACAAAAACCACCAAATTTGACGAGCGAAATAAAACGCCTGTCTCAAACACTGCCGAACATTGTGATCGATGTACGTTTCGTGAGGGAGGGAATTTTCTTTACTCCACCGGCCGGACCGGGCTCGGAAGTCAATCTCGATCGGAGCCGGGGAATTTCGGTTATAAACTTCCCGGGCGGAAAATTCCCGCCTGCGGTGAGTGGCTGGGTCGGTCGGGGGTAGCACACCGAGCGATGCATGCCGGTGGAAATGCAGGCGAAGTTTTTCGTGCTCACCAATGGCGGTTGGTTGACTCGTGCTGTAATTTTTATTCCACTTAGAAGGCATGGTAGGTACAACCTCTACCGGCACGGCACCCGCCGGCTACACTCAAATCAATCCATCTCCAACAGGTGCAGGTGCTGAAAGCTTGCGGTGAACGCTTGCCGAACCACTTGCACAGGGCCTCCCCGGCAGATAAGACAAATTCCAGTGCATTACTCACCCGGGAGGGGATGCTTTTTTTCCAGTTGTTGGTTTGTTTTCGCTTTTCCTTGTGCTCTGGGTTGGTACCGACCCGTGAGCCCATGATGTACTGTTACTGTAGTGACCCCTCAGGAGTGGTTTTAATTAATTTCAACGCTCACCTGTGCTGGAGGACCGGATTCACCAAGACCACGAGAGTCTCTTCGGCTTCGATAAACCCTATTAGTTTATGGAGGAGTGTTGGGGCGTAAACCGAACGTCAACACCTCACCGAGAAGCATCGGTGCCACTCTCGATTGCATTGGAAAATCATAATAAAATATACTAAACCACCACCAGCGCCGGCAGATAGTTTCCCCACCATCCGGTCCCTTACACTTGCTCCCTTTTCGCATCCCGAAGGCAGCCGATGGGAAAACCGAAAGGATCCGCAAGAGCTGCCAATAAAACCGCAACCGACACACCAAAAACCCACAACGATGCCGACGATGCCGGCGCTCGGGTAGCAGGAACAATTTATTAGAATTAAAAGGGGACGCCTCGAGTAAATACCGGGCCCGGCCGCGTTTGCGAGCGGGAAGAAAAATACTCTCGAATCGGTTCGGTAAATATTTGAAGAGGATGCAGGGCAGCCGCTCCGTTTCGACGCCGGCAACTTTCAGCCACCCTCTCACGAAATCCATTTGTTACCCGTTCGATGGTGCGTGTGGGCGATTTTTCTTCTGCCAAACAGTGGTCGGGGTTTACATCGCCCGTTTAGGGCGGCGATCGGACGGTGGCTAATAGAAGACCCATCAGCGAACCGAAGTGGGTAATATGTCTCGGATTATGCGTACATTGTTTGCGTACGGCACGGGCGCGATGACCTTGGTACAAGTGTTCTTACATTGTTATTTTTATTTTTATTTTTTTCATAACGTGACAAGCGATGGTGAGTGCCGATAAGCAGAGAATTTTATATGTTTTATCGTAACAGTTACCAAACACGTCAAAAACACGGTCCTCAAAAAAAGTTAGGTCAAGAAAAAAATTTGCATACATTTAGGCGCCTCCAGGAGCTTTTATTTTTCAAAAGTTAATTTGAAAAATGTTTCAAAAAACAACCTTCATTTAGGCGATTTGGAGAGATAACTTAATTTTTAAATCATTGCTCACATTCAGGCGCAATGAGGGGAATCAATTTACAGGCTTTGCTGCGCCTTTGAGTTATTTTAGATTTAAATATACCTTATTAAATAAGCTCCTTTTTTAATAAGTGTAAAAAAAATAGTGCAAATAATTTGCTAAAATGATAATAAACTAATTATTTATTTAATCCCAAAACGCTTCATTAGTGCTTCTAGCTGCACTGTTTTAGTTGGCACATTTAACAAAGCTTTCTGTCCGACTTCACTACCTGCATGGAGCGTTCCCCGCGATACAATTCATGTTTGTTTTGTGCTGGTACGAACCGTGGAAGGATGCTACGGAAGCGTCCTCTCGAAGGTTGATACGTTTTGGATCCCATCGCCCCGGAAAACCCTTTTCACCGCTCCGAAACTACATCAGCTCATGAAGCTGATCGTGCGATGTTCAGCAAACGTGCGACGCGTGTCGTTGCTCTAAGCTGTGCCTGATTATTTTGACAATCCCCTTTTCGAGGGTGGCAGCAGCGGCAGCACAACTTTATCGATGTGTTTGCACGTAGCGCGTGCTGGGAAGCTCCACCAACCCGGGGATCGATCTGCTGCGAGCGTTGCACGATTGGGCGGGAGCGAAATTTCATTTTCAAATGCGTGCGACGGGGCGGGTGGGGCGGACAAACCGATTCACCGATTTTCCCGGGTGAAGCGCTCCTTTTTGACGTTCACGCCTTTTCTCGGATCGATTCGAGCACCGGTGGTTGTTTGCACTGGGCGTGTGTGTGTGTTTCCTTTAGTTTCAGCAGAGGATGATACCTTTCACCGCACGTACGGTAGGACGGTCGCTAAACAGCACGTCATCCTTTCGGGTTCTTGCGTAATTGATCCGCTCGCTGTTTTACTCCATTGAAGTGTATTTTGCTTTCTTCCATTTTTTGCGTTTTTTGGGGTGGGTTTGTACAAACGTGGCAGCTTTTGTTTCTCGCTTCAGACGACTTTTATGGCACGAACATATGTTTTACGTAAGGGAAGCAAATATTCATCCACCGTGAGGTGCGAAATTACGTAAGCAGCAGCGGCACGGTACCCACTAACGAACCGAAATCGTCGGAAATCGAATAAAATAAGACGAAACGGACGGTGCGCCGCTTCTGATTGAACCGGAACGCGAGCGCTGCAAAATTTAAATGTTGAAAAATGAATCCAAATTCAAGCGGTCGTCCCCTAGCTGGGAGCCGTTTGACCATGACGCTCATTAACACACTTAGCGTGAACGATTTTACGAGCAGCCGATAGGATGGTGGGAGGTGAGAAAACCAAAAAAACCCCTGGAAACTCGAACTATGAAAAGTAAATATCCTGGATGGAAGGAGCCGAATGGTCTAAGCAAACAAAGCAGCGAAAAAAATAAAACAACAAAACCAATCGAACGAACTCCTCGCGGGGAGCGCATTAAATTTCGGACAAAAGCAAAAGGGAGAGTAAAACATTAAAAAATGAAAAAAGCTCGCACAACGTGAAAACCAAAACACAAGCGCGTTCCGTCGTCCCGCGGGGTGGCACAAAATTCTATCTTCGGTCCCGCTTCCGGTGGTCCTGCTGGAGTTTTGCCGTTTGATATCGGTACATTATCGTTCGATGGTTTGTTTCTCGCGCGATCGATTTTCTTACGGCCATTTTTCGGTCACCGGCAATTGTTCGAGCGCAGGCCGCCCAACGCGGATGACACTGGGTGCGACATGCGGTAGTTAAAAAGCGGTTGACGGTTTCGCTCAAGTGGATATTCGTGCTTTAAAATATGTATTTAATTTCAATCAAATTTATATGAAGGTGATTATAACAAATTATTTGAAAAGAAAAGCAAAGAAATGGTTAAATTATAGCAAAACATTCTATGGCAAAAATGTGAAATGAAACTGTGCTAAAAATGCACTTTTTGCATAATTTCAGGCGCAATTTTGCTTGCACGTTTTAACGATCGTTTATGTTAAATTTTTCTAGTTTATTATTAATATTAAATAATTTTTTAAACCACTTGTAAATTAAATTCAGCAAAACTCGTCTGCAATTTATTTCGCCAAACTTAAGCTGTTGAATTCATTGTGCATTGCTACTGAGATAAAAAAAATCCAAAGGACAGCGTGGCAAGTAAGGCATACTTTGCCGCTCACCATGCCAATACATGGTTAGTGAATTTCACTGTTGCATTGTAATTTAAAACGGCAAACCTGCAGCAAAAAAAAACAAAAATAATCCAAAGCCTATCGGCACCTTCTCCGGTCGTGGTGGTATTTGCGGTTTTTCGCCTTGCGAAAACAAATCACGTCACTTTCAGCGATGGAAAGTCTCCTCAGCTATGTCCTCCGCAAGGTATAGGCGAGGTATTTTTTTCAAAAAAGTTGTTTTGCCTCCAGTTTAGCTATCCTCCGCGTACCGGCGGGTTTCGCGCGATAAAAACAAAAAAAAACAAACGCCAGCATCAGAAATTAAAAGCGCAAGAAAAAGTGCGCAAACACGGCCGGAAGAAATTTGTGGATCGAAGTATTGGAAAAGGAAAAGCGCAACGCCCGGAAGGAAAGTGCTTTTCAAGTTAGGAAGTTAAGGTAAATAATTAGAGAGTGACAGAGAAAGAAAGAGCGCGCACGAGAAAGAGAGTGAAAAGGCTACTGGGAAAATCGCCTGTAAATTCGCGTTTGTATTTTTCCTATCCATACCCTGAGCACATTTTGATGGGCAACAATTCTGAGAAAAATGCGAGTCACTCTTCGGCTGGACAGTGATTAGGTTTAGGACAGTGATTAGGTAAATTTGTCTTTTTGATCTTAACTTACATGACTGTTCACATTATATAATCGTTGTAATCGTATGTTGTATTCTATGAGGCCAACAGTGAACAAATAAATTATAATCGTTTTAATATGATTATTATGATTTCATTACTTTTTAAACCATTAAATGCATATTTTTTACTTGTAAAATTTGATTCAAAATACTGAACTAGTTATGTTTTTAACGTTACAGTTGTTAAAAATAATGAAATTATGGTGATGGTCAACAGACGTGTGGGCGCAATAAAAACCAATATAAAAAATATTTAAAAAATAAATAAAAAAGTAGAGAAACTACCCTAGAAGACACTCGATATGAAAAATTTGAGAAAATTACAGAAAATGGAAAACCATTACCAAAAACAAAAACAAAAAATAGTAAAAATCAACGTAAACCGAGTTGTTCCCAATCGTGTGAGAGGCATGTAGAAATGAAAAAAACAAACAAACACGACTACAAAAAAAACGTATAAAAATGGACTATGCAACTGATTTAAACGGACAATGAAACGTGCCCGGAATGGGCGATCGTGGTGCAGTTGCGTGCGCGCAAAACCCTCCGCCCACCACCCACTCGGGAGCCCTATTTTACAATGCTGAGCGGCTACGGTCGTCGCCGGTGCGTTCGGCTGTGCCGTAATGTGTTCGTCTTTATTAGAATATTATTTTCCCACTTTACGGCACCGGAGGCAAGGATTTTTTTTCACTCGCTAGTTAATGTTTTTTTCTCGTCCTCGTTTTCTGTTTTCGTTTTGCGTGGCTATAACTAAGTTTTTTTTGTTGGTTTTCGTTCGTCCTATCGTTTGGCGTGTACGTTCTGCTCATGTTGCACTTGCTCACTTCACGTCATCTCCGTGGCCGTTGTTCTTGTATTTTGTTTCTAATTGTCTCGTTTACCCGTCCCAGCCCAGCTCCACCATTCAGCCGCTGGAGGGCACGTCTCGTGCCGGTGTGTTTTTGGTACATTTTTCTTTCCGGAAACGATCCAAAAGTGTCACGTCCGCGACGGTCGACCAGACCGAAAGTGGCTGCCGGGACGGGAACATTTGGCCGATTTGGTGGCTGCTGGCAGCTGGCAGCGAAACGATAAACCGACCGTGCGGGACCGTTTTGCCACCGCTGCCACATATACAAAGATAATCATTCGTCAGCGGTCCGCTGCGGGAGCGGCAGCAGCTGCTGCGCTGGGTGTGAATATATTTAATTTCTGCCCGTACCGCACGCGGCTTGCTGACGGCGTGCGCGCTCGTGCTGGCTCGTAAAAATGTAAAGTACGCAAAGCTTTTGATGGACGATGTTCGTCGTCTAGGGTTGTGTTCTTATACATGTTTTTTTTGTAGCAAGTGTACCACTTTTTCTACTCGCCCCTTGGGAAAAGGGCCGTGGAATGGCTGCGGCAAGAGTTGACTAGTAATTTTGTGTGCCTCGCCTAAATCAAGCTGCTATCGTTTGGTGTAAGCGAAATTGAAATATATACTTCCATACGCACACCGCGATATGCTTTCCATATAAAACAGCACATCATGCACATATGCTAGAGAAGATAAAAATGGGGAAAGCAGATTTCAACTATCGGATGCAACTTAACGAATACTATGTGTGACGATGCTGCATAAAAATGTATAAATAATTCTCCCTCTAATAAATAGATCAGAGCAATTTTTGAAACCATTCATAAAATAAAGAAAAATAAATTTACGTTTGATTAATGATAAAAATTCATGGCACGCCTAAATGTATGCTAATATATTATTTATTATAACATAGGTTCGTAGCTTCGCTAAAAATAATTTTATTCCGCCTGCAGGTATGCAGTATTTCTGAGCTTTGCTTAAAGTGAGTAGTAGCTTCCTTTCGTTGTGATTGGAACAGTTCGGTGCTCAGTTCTGTCGCATCGAACGTTTTTACAAAATATCCAACATGTCGTGTCGCGTTCGGTTAGGTCAATCGAATCGTGAAAACGGTTTATGTCTCCGGTTGAGTCTGCTCATTTCACGACCAGTTTTACTGCCACTTTTTATTGGTGCAACTATCGCGCTTTACGTTTCCCCTTTGGCGGGTGCAACTACTTGTAAGGGATGAGTTTTACTCATGTCGCTCGCATGAACAAGCGGTTGTGTGCGTGACAGTTTCTGATAGAGTTTGGAGCAGGAGGCGTACGATCGCTTGACAAAAAGATAATAATAAAAGCAAACACACCATTTCGCATTGTAAGAAAATCAAAACCGTGCTGAGCGCTAGCATGCCAACTCACCGGCAGCTTTCCATCTTGTACTCACACCACCACCTGGAGATGGAGACAACCGAGCGTTCGGTACCGGATGAAATCAAAATTCAGCGCACGGCAACAACTTAGGGAAATATCCGTGCGGTGGCTTGCGTTTTGCTGAAATGATCCGATACGGTAAGGCTGATAAGATGGGGAAAGGTGCGCAACAAAGGGAAGGACGGTAGAAAGTAAAAAATAACAATCCAAACCCAGCATTTCTTTCCTCTTGCTTCCCTGATCCAGCCTGGCTTGTGACCAAACAATAAAAAAAAAAACATTGGTAAGGACGAACGGTAGGAGAGCTCCCATAACTTTTTTTCCTGCCCGCCCGGACTGATACGATCGAAAACAAATGGAAGCCATCAGGGGACGCGGTGGTACCGTTCGCATTAAAACCCCATCCCAGTGACACGGCGCCATCGGGCAATCGAACATCGCCTCGAACCTGCCGCATCTTCCCACCAGCGTTCGGAGCTGACGTGGCGAAAGTTTACGCACAATCACGGTAATTGCATTGTAATGTATAGGGAAACAATTGATTTGATGTCCCGACGATAGACTCGGGTGTGCTGAGTGTTGTGTTCGCTCGCTGTCAGATGCGGCTGGCGGAAGCAAACGTACTTGCTGCGATGGGCAGGAAGGAAGCATTATCTAAACATACAACGAGACCATATTCGTAATCAAACTCCAGGCTTTGATATGTTTGGTTTCGCTCGTTCCGTTCGTTTTAAATTTCCATAAAATAATCAGCGCCTAAAAGTGGACTATGTGAAAACAACATAGCAGAAAAAAAAAACAAAATTTTACTTTACTTTTACTTTTTATTTCATTTTATGTATTTAAGAGTTGAATTTTGTTGACATAATCAGCGCTCAAATGTATGGACTTTAAAACGAGCTTTGCTAAAGTGTTACAATGCTGAATATGTCTAGATCAGCCTAAAAGTATGCAATGGGTTCTTTAAACTTTCATTTATCTTCAAATAAGCAACGCCTAAAAGTATGCATTTTTAATTCAATATATTTTTTTAAATCCCACTTGCATTAGAACTAGTTGAGAAATATTCAATAAAAAAAAAGAAACCAATCGCTATGCTGCTGACAAACTGCAACTTTCCAATGAAATGTGTTTATTTGCTTTTAGTTGCAAATACAATCCCAACAAACCATGGCATCGAAAACCTGTCGAGAGGGTCCGGACTGAACTCCTGTTCTGCTGGGTACGTTACGACGACCCAAACAAAGAGCAGCGAATTGAGAGAACCTTTTCGGTGCAAATTTTACGTCCAACGCTTCTACGCCACGCCATTGTCACCGCAAACGCGCAATCCGGCGGTGCTGCGGAATCAAACCCGATCGAGTTATTATTTCCCCGGGCTTCGCTATAATAGGAAAAACCACAAATGCAGCGGTGAAAACAGCAATCCACCCACACACCCACACATACACAGACACACACACTTGACCCAGACCAATCGCGTGGTTGAGGCGAGGTTACGATTCGACGTTTCTCGGCCGGACGACAGCCCTTCCACCGCCGTCCCGGAAAGGCAGAAGCGCGACTGAGATTGCACATTGCGCCGAGCCGGGTACAAGCGTTTCCCCACCGGGAATTGGTTCGAATGACTTTGCTCGTTGCGTATTTCCGTCGCCATTCCTACGCCCTTTTCGGGTTTGCCGCAGTCGCAAACGCGAACCGGGTTCTGGTCATTTCGGAATAATCAAATTTGAAGCTTGTGGCGCGCTCGACGGGTCTGGTGCGTTTCGTTTTTTGTTTTTTTTTTGGTTCGCTTTCGGCAGGCACCAACCGGCCGGGGTAGGGGAGAAAATTGGAACGCAAATTAATAGCCCGGAAAATAAAGCAACTTGAACCGCTCGTGTCGCCATTTCCGTGCTTCACATTTTAATCGCCATACCCCGTTGGCCCTGGCAAGCATGGCATGGTGAGAGCGCTACATCATAGAAAGCCGGCTCTGCTCGCTCGGAAAGAAGCCGGAATTTGAGATATATTTTAAACAAATTTTTGATTTTTTATATTCTTACCATAGCTGCAACAATTTCACCCATTAGCTTCAAATTATTACGATATTCGTTCCCATTTTCAATCAAATCAAAGAGAGAACTAAAAGCCTACTTCATACTGGCTAAATAATTATTTATTTTGCCTGGTTCGATGATTTTATAATGATTTATTTCCTTGGAAAAGGAATTATACGACCAGGTCTTCAAAATATTGACCGATTTTTTCACTTTCAGGTCCAATCATAACATTGAAAAATTCAAATGAATCATGATTTAAAAATAAAAAAACAGCAATGTTTCACATGCTTTTCAAATAAAATTTTTATCGCATACACGTCAGATATCCATCCAACAGCGTTTCGTTGAATCGCTTTTGATGAATATTATTGATAATCGTATGATAATTTCACTACTTTGATCTCAAATCAATATCCCTCAAAATGTCACACATAAGCACGAAATCGTAACGCTCGTTAATAAATTCTTCCCACGTTTATTTTAAGGAACAAAAACGTTAACTAACGTAGTGAAGCAGCTCGTTTCGGGGTCAAGGGCGACTCGTTTGGCATCGAACTTTTCGTATCGCATCGTTAAACAAAATAATAAAATAAAAAAATGTGCCATGCCAGCGTATAAAATCACGTGACATTATTTTTTCGGTAATTACAATATCAATTTTTGCAATTTCCATCAAATTTCCACCAACAGAAGTAGTAAATTTTCTCAAGCATAACATTTTTATCGAACTCCTAGCTAAGAGATTCGCTTGATGTGGTGGCAAAGCCAAAACGAGTATAAAAATAAACAAAATATTGAAATGCACACAAGATGGTCGCGATAAAAAAAAACACTCGAACAGCTTTTCCTGCTGTTTACCGCGACCGGCGGTAATGCAAAATCGACAACGAACGGCCAATATCGCTTCGGTGGCATTTTAGGCTAAAGTACCGTAAAGTAATTAACATGGTGATAATTAAGTTTGCCTCCGTCCGGTCTCCGTTTGCACCGTTTTTTTTCCTCCTTTGCACTTGCCTTGACCACACACACTCACACACACGCACGTAAGCACACAAACACAAACGTTTGCAGTCATTAAGCTAGGAATCGAAGCGTCAAATGGCTGCTGCTCCGGTCGCTGATCCGTTGCGGCAAATGAGAAATGAGGAGAGGAAAAATTCAGCTGACGGCACCAACCATAAAAATCCCTTCGGGGGCCGTGCAGGGGAAAGCGATTTCATTTTTAATCTCATCAGCCCAGTATAAGTAATGTAAACAAAAACTAAAATGATGACAATCGAAATATCAGTGCCGAACCGTCCAGCATGTGCTGATAATCACTTGAAGTAAAAGTTAAATATTTTTTTTTGAGCTGATGGAACACCGCAAGTAATAATTTAAATTTACGACTAACAATTTTGAAACTAATTTTCAAGCGCATTCTACCAAGTTGTTTTTTATTTCGTTTAAAGATACGCCTGCGTGTATGCAATTAAAATCTGAATTTAGCCGAGACACCCAAAAGAAGACAATTTATGGTTTTATTACAGCAAATTTATAAAAGATATTTTTTCAGAGGAAGGTGAAAATGAATGATTAAATTGTTCAATTGAATTCAGTTCCAACAAATTCACTCCAATTTTTCCTTAAATCTAGTTAGATGATCAACTTAGTCATTGAATGAATCTGTAGGAAGGAACATTTTTCCGAAGCCGTCTCCCCCGACCCCACGTCTACTACCCGTACTGATTGCAGCAATTCAAACCCGTTAAATCCATTACATCTTACTGCTCAGCCTGCTGCTGACGGCGTAAGAATTTAACGGTAGCAATTAAAATTAGTGGATCAAACGGTTTCAGCCCGCTACCGATGAGACAGGTTGGAACGGAACGTCCTCGTCGTCGTCTACGTGGAAAACTTGCTCGAATTCAGCAGCGCAAAACTTTCACGTCCCTGCATCGTTTCAGAAACCCGCGGAACAAAATGCGACCCGCGGCGATAATGTTTCTACTTTGTGCCGGGTCTTTTTTTTGTGTGTGCGGAGAGCGGAATAACGTTTTCGCACGGGGCACTAGCCATCGAGATGTGTCCCCATCCCCTTTTCCCCTGGCTAACCTTTTGGTATGAACGACAAAAATAAAAAAATAACATTCAAGGTTCTACACCAACCGGTGACGGTGGGTGAGAAAGTTTTTGGAGAAACTGATTAACGTTGCAGCAACATAATTATGAAAATAACCCTTCACTTTGGTCGGTTGACGACTGCAAGTGAATTTTCTTGGAGAAGTTTATTCCGGCACGGTGGCGTTTTTCCGGCGGTGCCGTGAAGCCGGCAAAGCTAATCTGCGAGCGCACTGACGATGCAGCGAGGTCCACTGATCAGCCATTCATAATCGCTTGAACCCGGCAAGGATTATTCATCATTAGGTACACTATCGCTTCCCGCTCGACGGTACGCGGATGAAGCATATTTTATCGCGTAGTACGGGTTCAGCGAAGACGATTAAACCACTCGTGGAAGCGATCGTTTTGCGTCACGACTCCGACGAGCGCGGTCTATAAATAGACGCAAAAGTGTTAGTGAAAACAAAACGATGTATACTTAAAGGCGCTTATTAACCTGCAAGCACTCACGGATATTTATTTATCGACCCTTCAGCATCATAATTGTTTGCTAATGAACATAATGCTGTAACTATGAAAAACTGCATCTGCAAGATGCGAAAGAAACAGTTTTTTTTTTCAAATCAATTTCGTAAGATTTATTATTTTTTCGTTTTGTTTCTTTAGTTTGAAAAGTAACGCATGTGGAATAGACATCAGCGCTTTGCATACATCTAGAAGCAACTTTAGCCAAGACACAAATCTGCTCGAAAAAATGGATAGTAACAAATGCATTAAAATTAACATTTTTTTTGTTATTTCGACAATTAGATCTGGAAAATGTGTTCGGGAGAAACTATGGAACTTTCACTGCAGTGAAAATGTTCCTGATTTTTCTCGCATGTAGCAAGAAACAATTTATTTATTTTTCTTTTAGTGTGTTTTTGCGAAAATAATGAACAAGTATCAAACGCCTTTGGATGGCGAAAAGCACACACAAAAGCGTTTAAATGAAAGAAAACTGCGACATTTTGATTGCGTCAAGCCCGTATGGTTCGAGTTCAGCGAAGCCCGGCATGTGATTCCGTTTACTGTTCTTACCGCGGTAAAACTCATCTGCCGGTCACACCTTCTCCCCACCTTCCCGCCCGCGCTCGTTATTGTTTCGCCGCGACGTGTCATCTTGCCGTAAAAGCAGCCATATGATGGATACGATCGTCTGACGTCTTGATGATGCCCGGCGAAACGAAACTATTAAGCGAAAACTACGAAAACCGTCCTCGCCTCCGTGCCATCGTGAGGCGGTTCGCAATGATAATGGACATAAATTGAACCGTGCACGGGTGTGTGTGTGTTTTCCCACTGTTGGCTAACCGTAAGACCCCCGGAAGGAAAAAAACCCCTGAAAACCTCGAAGCTTACGGCCGCGGGCTCCCGCAAGCAGGACGACGACACATCGTTGATCTTTCGTGGCGCGCGAGGCAGGGAAAAAACCGCTCAGAAAACAAATGGCAACGCGAACCATGGCACCATGATGCGGGCGAAACCGGGCAGCCGAAAGTGTCCCCTTAGTGAAATGTGGGGCCGGGGATTTTTGTTTGCTTTTTGTTTCTTTTTTTTGCTCCGGGAAAATGGAGCTTTTTCATTGTTGTTGTTTTGCGTGAGTGTGTTGTCGCGCTCTTTTGCTTCTTTTCCGCTCGGGAAGGCGTTCGTTTCCTTCCCACGCCATTTGGTGGTGCCTTTTTATTCGCCTGCCCCTGTCGCCATCTTATCTATCCTTCTTCTTTCGCATCGTTTAGCCCACGTGCGTGGGTCTGTGTGAGTGTGTGTGTGCTTGTGCGCTTTTCCTCATCACCATCACCGGCGAGATCGCAGGCGTCGTTGGCAGCAGCAGCGACATCACATCATAATTATCATCACACGGCACGCCACCTCGGCCGTCGGTTTCGGATGGCGAAGCCGCGAAACATCATCATCATCATCATCATTTGTCGCCGGCATACGGTTTGCTGGTTCGAATTGCGCGCGGTCAATCGGTCCGGTCCCTTTTGGGGATGGACGCCCCGGTATCATTCGCTCTATATCGCTTCATTCCACCGAAATGGGTCTCATCTGTGGCTGATGCGCATTTGTCGTCGAGCTTGATTATGATGACGAAAGCACGTGTGTGCGAGTATACACGTGGTCGAAGGGCTCATCTGGTTGGGTGAGACAAGGGAATGAGAAGGGAGGCTCAAATTCGAACACCGAGTCGGATGTTCTGTTTCCTAGCAACGGCCTGCATTAAGATTCTAGTAATACAATAATTACTTTTCCACTGAAGCGCTCTATTGAATGCTTGCTTCGAAGAAAATTATAATGATAACTTGCTAAGCGAATCTGTACTAACAAAGGGGCTGGAGTAAATTAAATGGTTTAATTAATTATTCCTGTTTAGTTAAATCGTATCTTAAACAATTATCAAATTTAATTACTATTGCTACGGGTTAAAACGAAGTTTGTTAAATAATTTATTATACATTAAAGCTTTTGCATACTTTTAGGCTGAAATCACAACCATTTTGCTAATGCTAAGTACTTTGCATACCTTTTAGGCGGTTGTGGCATAGTTATTTTATCGAATAAGTAACAACACGTTAATGAAATAGCAAAACAATTGGAAAATGGTTCCTGAAGTATTTTTTTTTTCGTGAAGGATTTTTTACATAAAAAATAAATATAATAAAATTAAAATAATGAGTTATAAAAATAAGAATAAAAATCTATAAAAAGTCAGGCAACTTCGAGCAAGGCCATAATTACGTATTTGTTTTTATTTAGGATGGCTCCTCCCCCGGTAAAAACTGCAAGACCTTACTTATTTTAAGAATAGCGTTAAATTTAAACACACCAGTCGAATCTGTGTGACCAGTTGTTTCGCTGACAGAAAAGCCCTGGAGGACTTTGAGGCAATACAAAAAAACTCTGAAACATTTCAGTAACGACCAACCGGGGAGATACATTAAAAAAAAAGGATGACGAGCGAATTAGACGTCCGGCAGATAAGAAAGATGCGATAAGATGACATTGATGAGGTGCTGAAATGGTGGGACGCCTCTTCTCTCCCCCTCCCCCACCCGCCCAGTCGCACCGCAATGGGCCGGAAAATTAAACACCGCTCGATGCAACCGTTTAGAACCGGGGCGATAACGAAACGCGAGAAAGCCGAAAGCGAAGCCAGAAAAAAGGAAACAAAATGTACAGCAAACCGGACAACAAATGCGCCCGATTGCTGAAGGTCGAACGTATACCGAATGTGAGGTGCGTGTTCTAGAAGAAGAAACAGAAGAAGAAACGAATTCGCAGAAAATATCGAAATAAACAAGACAACAAGAACGGTGCGCGGGCGAAGCGAATTTGAAGCATCTTGACGGGCATTTATTTAAATTACTTTGACCTTTTTTTCTCGTGAATGTGTGCGTGTGTGTGTGTTTTCTTGATTTCTTCTTTTCTCGTACCAACCGCAAGGTGACCAAGAGGAAACGAGACAGAAAGCGAAAGGAAGAAAAAGGGAAAAAAGCTGTGAGATTTTTTTTCTTATGTTTGCTTCGATATCTCACTGAAACGATCGTCTAGAGACGTCGAAGGGCGTGGAACACCCACCTTCGGCTCGGGCTGGAGCAGTCGCGTCGGAACTCGGATGGATCATCATCATCATCTCGTGGAAGTGGAGGAAAAGTAATGAGAGTAATAATAAAAATAATGGGAAACGGTGGCCACTGGGCTGTGTTTTTTCTTTTTCTTTTTTTTTTTTTTGATGGTAGAGAAGAGGGCCCAAGTGGTCCGAATGTTTCAAAAGGAGGGAATAAAAATGAGCACCACAAAAAAATCAGCAAGGCATGCGGGATACCCCGAGATCCATCTCTATGGTTCGTGTGCTTTTTTTTTGTTATAAATGACATTTGAAACGGAAGAAAATTGGGCACACATACACGCCACCGGTTTGGTTCCTTTTTCATCCCGCAAACCACTGTAACGCACCCGGGTGGTTTATTTTTCGACCACCCACAACCCCCCTCCCCCCTTCTCACGCTGCTGTGAGTGTCCCATTTATCTTCATTTCTCACGCATTTTCGGGCACCATTATCATCATCTCGTTTCATTTTTCAACGCATCAACGAATTGAACACGGCACGGTTTCGGCGGCGTGGAAATCGAGGAGTTTACGGGCGGCTCAAAAAAAAAATACTCCGAGAGGTCATCCGTCGATCAGTGGCTTATGCAATGCGTTAAAATAAATTTTAAAAAATAAGCCACGAACAAAACATTTTACACGTGTCCATCAATCCGGATTTTTCGATCACGCGAGCTAGTTTTATCCAGTCATTATTTTGCCGGAAAGCAAATTGATTCCCTGCTCTCCTTCGTTCGTCTTCAGCCGACACGTTCGGTGAACAAAAACGAAATTCGCTTTTCATTTCTTTTGCACCCTGTCACGGAAGCTACTTTTTTTCAATATAAACAAAAAAATAAATACGTATCCCTTTATCGGTCCCATTTTTGGTGCGTCGTTAAATTGGTTGCCATGCACGGCTTTCATGCTGGAAAAAAATCGAATGAAACCAAAATACGAACATATTATTACTCATCAGCTTTCAGAAAAGAAAAGTTAATGCGTTTCAAAAAGTAAACCGACTGAGCCAATTGAGCTAAAGATAGGTATTTTTAAGCATCAGTATGTGATCTTTGTGATGTGTTGTAAATGTTAAGTTGAATTATAATTATTATTTAACAGCTTTGCACGGTTGAAAGATATTTTATGCAGTCAAACAATTAATTATAATTCCCGGCAATATCGGTTCATATGGTCAATTTTTAAGCAGCAAATTGTTATTTCAATGTCATGTAAAAGAGTTTTAATTTTAATTAAAATTTAACAATATGGCATGGTTGATTGATCGTTAATGGAGGAAATAAATTAATTATAATTTCCAACAATATCGGTTCAATTACGTTTGAATTTTGGAATTAAATCATTGATGTTGCTCCGCCTGCAGGTATGCAATCCACAACACACGCTGAAAGTATTCCACTAAAATTTAGATGCTCGTGTTGAAAAAAAAACACACACACATTTAATTCGTTGCCGACAGGCTTTTGAAATGTTCAGAAACTTGGAAAGTGCTGCCCTTTCTCGAGGGAGGAACAAAAGCAACTCGCACCCGATAGTGCGGAACGCTGCCTTCGCCCCGACAGGCACTTCGGTAACCGCGCCGAGTATTTATGCAACGGCTAAGCCAAAAGTTATACAACCATAAACACACATACACACGCTCCTCGAGTGGGCATTAAGATTCGCAAATAAAGCGCAAACACCAGCCGGCGGGAGAGGCATCGCACTCCGGGCGTGTGACCACCCGGGAAACAAATCGGGCTCGGAAAACAAAAGAAAACGAGTGTGGGGCGGTTGTGTTGATATCCCGTCGGGCGCCGAAACTAGCTCGCTTGTTGTTGATAGGCTGACCGGCGAGCTTTCGAGCTAAATGACTGGAAAGCGAGCTCGTCGGGAGCAGCGAGGGGTGAGAGTGAAAGCTAAATAAACCTACGCCTACACCTACTTTTGTGGCAGCTAGCTTTATTCGCTTCCCTACTTCCAGCTACGGTTGCCTGTCGTCGGGGCTGGTGTCGAGAAGTTGAGCCCGCAGAAAGCCACAATCGACCCGAGTCGGCCGTTGGGTTCCAAAAATTCACCCCCAAGCGAGCCCAAAAACTCTCCCGCGGCAAACAGCAACAACCTTCCTCAACTCGATCGAGGCGACAATCTATTAGGCTCCAAGACTAAGGCTCTAAGCACTGTACCAGCCAGCCCCTTCGTGTCCCTCGTTTCCGTTTTTTTCTTCTGTTTTAGTTAAGGTGCCGGATGGTTTACCACCTCCGGTGGAAATTGCCCATCCACGACCATTTATCTCGCCGACACGCCCGGTCCAAACTAGCCGCAACAAAGGGAGGAAACGATCCCCGTTGGTTGGTGCAACACGTTACGAATGAGGTGACGAGTGCCGCAGAAGGTGGGGCAAGTGAAAGAGATAGGTGTTTTAAAAAGTTGTATTAGATTTTCTTAGAGAATTTTTTAGGAAAATATTTCAGAATATGTACAATGTTTACTATCGTTGTAACAAACATAAACTTTTTCGTTTGTGTTAGACAATTCTTTTAAAACCATCAGTATCATCAGATTGCATACTTTTAGGGGACATCTGCGAATCGTTTCCGAAAAGTAGGCAAAACATGAATTTAAAAAAAATATTGAAAAATACATCGAATTGCATATATTTGGGCGTAAAAACGCCCAAAATTGCACAGCTTTCCCAAAAATTACAATATTTGCTATCATTCTAGCAGACCTGGACTAATTCCTTTTTGCGATGGTTTTTACGTTCGTGTGTGGTTGCGGGAAGCGTTCTCTGCAAAACACTCACACGCACAAGCGAGAAGCAAAGCAAGTAATATTTTAAGCCTTCTTTCATCATGTGCCCACACCCGAAAGCCAGTGCTTTTTCGCTGATTCATTACCGCAAACGCTAGTAAAAGATTGCTAGTAACAAAAACAAATCCAAAATAAAATCATAGAAAGGTAAAAAAAAACATTATATGCACTTTTGAATGAAGGAGCAGAAGAAATTTTGCTGCAAATCCGCCTCTTCCACCGGGCAGACAGGTGGGAGTGTGTTTTGAATCCGCTCGTATCATTGCGCAATGGTTGGTCCATTTGGTGCTGGTTTCGGTGAGCGCAAATACTCACGCTATTTGCTGTTGCACATTTTCGCGAGCGGCTAGAAGCCGAAGTGCGGCTGATTTATGCATTATGGTGCCACCGGTTCCGGGTTTCGTGGGTTTATTTGATGTTATCCCTTCGGCGGTTGCGCCCGCCAGTGATCTGCTTTTGTTTTGTTGGTTGATTTGTTTTTTTTTTGTATTTTTGCCAGTGGATGACCGGTGTAAGACGTGAGCGAAGAAACCGAACCCCGGGAAAGCCGGAGCTAACAATAACAATAAATAATTTTAAGTGCTCGAGTGCTGCCTGGGCTGCCCGGGCGAGTCAGCACCATCGCAGCGCTGCTAGGTGTCAGGGATTTGTGACTTCAAAGTGCAACCCGGGATGAACGGAATCAAAGCTCTTTAAGAGCGAGCTAGGAGTGGGGATGCTCAAGATGTGTACCTTTGCTGTGTTTCAGCCCGTGCTGTTGGATGCGGTTAGGATAAAGGAAGGTTGGCGTGTCGTTTCAGGAGCCATATTGTGAGAAAATATAGAAATATGTTGCCCACACCAACACCCACACAGCTCACACAAGCAAATGAGTGTGTGGCACAATTTCGGGAGTGTACAATCTTGCACACACACGTTGCATTCTTCGGCCCGAGTCTTGGGTCGGTCGGTCAGCGTTCGGCTCGTTTCTCAAGAAGGAAGCACCCGCTCGCACCTTCATCCACACCCAGCCTGCGGTAATGGTTCGGAGTGGATTGTCATGTTTTAAATATACCGTCCGAATGATTCCCTCCCCACAGACACACACACTCTTGCGCAAAACCACACTAAATCTTACCCTTTCCTTTCCCTCTACCGGCCAAACCACCCGCATTTCGAAACAAGCGAGCACCGTTGCGCTTTACACACAAACCCGACGGGTGGCGCGAGAGGAAGCAACCGGGTAATAATGGAAAGATTTTTCCCACAGGGCTTCCCGATCAGGCTGGGAGCATTGTTTTATTATTTTTAATTTAAGGCAATTTTTTTTTACTTCTCGAAAATCGTGCAAAATTCGTATGAGAATTTTCTCACAAATTTGCACCTAAATTTAGGCTAATAAATGTTCACATCTGATATTTCATCACAAACAAAAAGTTTCACAAATTCTGTTTGTTTCCAAATGATACATCACAAAAAACATGTTTTAGAACTAAAATATTTGCCAAATTTCTATAGCAATTCGACAAAACAAAAATTATCAACTAGAACATCCTCAAAGAAATGAACCCTGTAAATCGCCCCGAAACAAATTGCAGTGGCCATTCGAGCACGAGTTGCAAACAGTGACGTGCGGTTTACCCTTATTTAACACGTTTTTCGTACTCCCCTGCGATCCCTCCCCCACTCCCTCCCCCGAACCCCTCCCCGAATCGCACGAACTGAGGCAAAAAAAACGCCCCGAAATTAATGTCACCCAGTCCGCAGCACACCCTTCCACCTCCGCAGCCGCCACAGCAAAGAACGGGACATGTCAAAACACATAAATTGCTTCTTCTCGAAGGTCCCGTCGTCCTTCCGGTTCCCCACCCCTCTCCACCCGTTTTACCCCGCGGCAGGCGGAAGCCAGCTCATTCAACCGGTTCGATTTATCGCAACGGAGCGGATGCGATAGAAAAAGAAAAGTGCAACAATGTGGGTGTTGCTGACGGGAGGGGAAAAGGTAAACTCCGGGTGAACGGAGCTCGTCCGCACGAGAACCGTTTGCGGAGTGAATCCTGTCAGTGAATCGGTCGCTACCCGTGTCGGAGCTTCCATCTTGCAGGAAGGGCTTTCTTTTTCTCACCTGCGTCACCTCCGCCACGGGGATGATATAAAAACGGGCTAAATACTTGCAAACGCAAACGGGAGGATGTGTTTTCAGGGACTGCTTTCCTGCTCTTGACTATTTTTAAATATATATAAATTCACGGCGCGAAGGAAGGATGGCTTTTGCGCTCACGCTCTCCTAAAACCGGCTTCAAACTAAGGAGGCGAGCGTCGACCGGGTTATTGAACCACTTTCCTCCTGAGGGAGGCAAAAATGCTCATCCCTTTCTCCCTCATCCTCCCGCTCTTTCCCACCAACTCGGGGATGGACGCGATTGAACGATTTCTCCTTTGTGCGCTAACAAAATAAGGAAATCCTCAACGAGCTCGTTTTGTGCGTATGTGCTGCGAGAAGATGGCTTCCGTTTTCCCGTTTTTTTTTCTTCTCTTTCTTTTCCCGCTCACCCTCTCCCCTCTGCGGTGTCCCCTTGGCACCCACTGGCACTATCGTGTGATTTATGTCTCCCGGAGAAAACCATTTATTACCGCAAACGCCCGCCCGGTGAACGATGAACGATAGGACATCATTGAAAAGTGCTTTACAACAAAACTCTTGCCCCGTCGCTTCGACGACCGTGTCTGTCTGGGGCCCTGCTGAAGTTTCCTCCCCTTCTCCATACCCTACAAACACACACACACACACACACACACACACACACACACACACACACACACACACACACACACACACACACACACACACACGCCGAATGACGAGCACAAGGACGTGAGGTTGTGTAATATGAAAAAAGGAGCGAAAGAAAAAAAAAAACACCGGACGCGAAATCTCGAAGTGACTGGCGGTGGAACGTCCCTCATCCAGCCAGATGGCAATCCTGGTGTGAAACACGCGTCTCAAGCGTCGTTGTACACGGATTTGTTCCTCCCCCCAATTCCCCACTGCCGAAGACCGGTTTCTTCGCTGCCTCACGCTGCCTAGCCAGTAATTCGATTTTTATTGCCACCGAAAGGAAAGTAATTAGTCTCACTTGTCGACTTCAACCCGGCCAACACCGGTGAGTGGTGCGTGTGTGTTAGTGTGTGTTTGCCGCGGCTGGTAATCCCTTAAAGATGTGCAAATACTGCCGGAAGAGGGCATGAAACGTTCGGCCAATGTCGACTTTATTGGGAAAAAATAATGAACAAATAAAAGAAATCGAAGTATAACTTGTTTAAAAATCCTTCCGCCGTTATTTTTCATGTGCCTATTTCAATTTTAAATTTCTGGTTGAAAATAATGTATACATTTTCTTTTTACTTTCAGAGGAAATTTTTTATTTTTCGCTCTGCAAAAATTTGATTACCGATTACAAGGAACATGAATTTTACGTAATAATAATTTAACGAACTACAATAATGTTCATTGGGTTAAAGAATGATTTTTTATACGAAGAAATGAATGCATAGATGAACGAATGAACTCGATTATAAGTGGACACTCAAACACAAGGACTCAAACGAGCATCCTAGTTGGAGCTAGTCGATAAATATACCAATTATCAAAATCAGAAATTTATTTCTCGATCAGTTTTTGACAAAAAAAAACATGTATTTCTCGCGCACGAATAAACTCACGCCACCTCAAGGGTTAAGAAGTAAGGACCCGGCTGTCACCAGGCAATATATCATCGCATCGCAAAGCTTCAAAACCCCTTACCCCGAATACCTCCACCTTCTCCCCCTCCCCCATCGTTCACCCCTTTTCGGCGCAACGAAATCAGCGCTAATCGGAGAAACCAACCCCTGGAATGTAAATTTGGCTGTCGCGAATGGCCGCACGCCGTTCCCCTCTCGCCCTCGCTTTGGCTGCGCGTTCGAGTTTCGGCATCGCTTACGCCAATGCAGCTCGGCCGTGCCGTACGTGCTCATACGAACGCAACCTGAGCCTCGCCTGAAGACTCTGCCGCAGCGTCCGTGCATTCATATTTAACACCTCGCTCGGGCTCCTACAGTGCTGCCCATTTGTTCACCCTTTTACCGAGTGCAGAAACCGATCGGTATCAGTTAGTTGCAATCCGGACAGTGTTGGCTCGCTTTAAAAATTTATAATCTTTTCGAGTGTAAAGAGAGATAGCTTTTCGCAATAAAAGTGAACGATTTTGACAGTTAAAAATTAAATGCGCACACAGTGGTGGCTTCCACAGAGGGGAAAATCAAGCAAGGAATGGGGATCGTTTTTTTTTTTTGGGGCGAGTTTATTTGCGTTCTTGCCTGCATTATTTATAGCATACGTGCTCGTTCGCTCACAACCAGTGCAGTGTGTGAAGTGGAAAGGAAGCAAATGAAGGACAAAATCATCTAGCGTTTTTTTCTTCTCTCGTTTATCCAAGAAAACTCCCTTCCTTAAATCACGCGACTGAAGATGAAGTTGCGCATCAAGTTTCGGCCATCGTCTGTTACAGCTTCCCG
Organism: Anopheles farauti; assembly: GCA_000473445.2. NCBI lineage: Eukaryota > Metazoa > Arthropoda > Insecta > Diptera > Culicidae > Anopheles > Anopheles farauti. The sequence goes on along the minus strand of KI915047.1, from coordinate 5,095,404 downwards.
GCGTTATGAAGTCGATGTTTTACGCCACCTCTTTTTCCCTCCGCAACACCGGTGACAATTATTCAAACGAGCCCGGGCACGGCACGGGGAGGAAACACCCGAAAACGGAGGCAAGCACTCAGCACAAACTCCCGCAAAGAAGTTTAATCCCGCTCGAGGGTGGGACAAATTCATATTCTGCAGCTGCAGCGAGCGCCGTGCGCTCGTCCGAGCGGCTCGCAACATTTGCACAAATTGAAGAGTAATAGTTTTCAATTTACGTGCGAAAAGTTAAACGGAAAGAAATTTTATCCCGCCTCCCGGGAGGGGTGGCGAAGAAAGATGCAACCGGAACGGTGGGTGGCTGGACATTTTTTCTCCCTCCCGAACCCGACGAAGAAATGGTGGGCTTTTCTCGAAGGGAATTTTTTTGCAACGCTCGGTTGCGCGTTTGCATACTTTCGGGGGCGTTTGTGACGACTTTTGCATGCAGGTGGGCTTAAGGGTGGAATAGGTCGTGATCAGATGAAGTGCCGGCTGAGCGATGAGTCGGTAAAGTTTCACCACTGCTAGAAGTTATTAAGATGAAAAACTTCAAATAAACAAGTAAAAATAAAAGTATAGTTTTCGGCTGGAATTAAGCTGAAATATAAAAATATTACACAAAAAATCACAGAAACTTTGGCAAATGAATTTTAAAGAAAATAGCAATACGGCCAGGCCGTTTCTTCTATAATTAAATAAATAATTTTAAAGAAAATAAAATGTTTTAGATAATTAAAAGTGCATCGCTCCAAGCCTCGAACGAATGAATCCTAATGCGAAAGTTCATTCTCTACTCGTTCTAGTGAACAGTCACTTGACAGAATGTTAGTTTTTAAAATGCACTCCAAATGAACGCCGAATGAAAGCCGCGACGAACGAATTTTCGTCGTACGAAATCCAGACTCTAGCAGAAAGATTTCCAATATTTTATCGAAGAATTTCCAATATTTTACAGGCCATACAAGTTTGTTTATATGCTATTTATGTTTTAAATATTCTTCTATATGTTTTATTTGTTTTTACTACTTAGACTTTTTTCTAGAGCAATAAAAAAAAGCCTTTATTTTATATTCCAAAGCGAGTTATTCAGCAATGCGCACTGGCAACGGTTCGCTTATCATAAGAAAAACGAAGTGCTGAGCTCAACAGAAAACCATCACTGTATCCGATTTCACTGCACATGCATTTGTGCTGTGCCATTCCTTTCTCTCAGTGGTTCTGCTTGCCGAAACCGGCGAGCCAGCCGTTCGCTTGGGCTGTTCGGGGGAAGAAAAAAATGAAAAAGAACAATACCCGGGAAGTGGTGGCGGGCGGGTTAGAGACGGGAATCAAAATTTGCAAGTTATTTTTTTAACTCACCCTCCCCCCGGGGTGCTTTCCCCGTGTCCGCTCACCGATTTGCTGATGCGTTTTATGTGCGGCGGAAGATTTCGTCTTATGCTGCGGTGCTGCTGTTCGTAGTGATTCTTTTTTCAAATATTTTTCTAGATTATGTCGTATACCATGAAGTCACTGTGAGTGAATAAAGCGCAACACAGGAAACACAACAAACAAAAAAAAACTCCCGCACCCACAGAGTTGCATTGCTGCAACACTTGCGGATGGGATTTCCCTTCCCAACCCAATATTTTCCGTTCTCTTTACTGTTCCGTTTTTTATTGCCATTTTTTTCTTGTTTTCTCCGCTTCGGTTTTGCTAAAAGTTAGCTTCTGCTTTATGTCTCCAACCGGGCGGGGCGGCTTTATGGTTGCGCCCTACTTCGCCCCGAGCGACGAGGACGACGACGATAATGATAAAACCACGAGAAAACATCGGTGCATAAGCAAAACAGCAAATAAAATTTAAAAAAAATAAATGCACTTCCCATAAACATTTTGTAGTTGCTTTTTCGGTGTGCTCTTTATCTTAGCGGGCGAGGTTTATTTACGTTTTGTTTCAATAAAGTCATTGAGATAAAAACTTAATTCCTTATTAATGACCGCCGTCAGGCGGTAGAATAATAAAAACCAAAACAAAAAAAAACCCGAAATAAAAGTCAGACCAGCTGAAGGAGGGGAAACAGGGAAGAGAAATAAAAAACAAAACGTCCCAATGTTTGATTATTGCTCATTAACGGATCGGGTCGTGGGCTTTTAACCCATGTTTTCCCCACCCGCCCAATTCCCGAGCCATATTTGACGATTTTTACGATTCGTTTTGGAGCGCTTGATGGGAATTTTGGTTATATTTTTATTTTCGCTCGCAAAATCGGGAAGAGGAAAAAGCTGTTGAGTTTTATTTTTCATTCCCCTCCTCCCACATTGATCCCAAGGAGAGGTTTTTATACCACCCCTCCGGCAGCTTCACATGTTACAGGTCGCCCTACCCCTGGGCCTTTTCCTGTCCCTCTCTCCCACTCAAAAAAAAAAAACCCTACAAGAAAGCAATGATGGGCCGTTAAATAAGAAATGACACGAGCATTAAAGGCTCACACATTCGTGTGTCGATTTCGCCCACCCGTTAATTCCAGGCTGTCGAACAGCGCCGTGAGACGCGGGATCAGCTCCGTATTCCGTTTCGCGATTCCTTTCGCCCCGAAACCACCCCTTAACGAAACGAAATTCATCCACTTCTGGGCGGTGGGTGGCGAACGCTACAGGCGGCGTAATTTATTTCATTTCCCCTTCCCCTGTTTTTTTTTCTTTTTCCCACCAACCCCAACCCCCACCCCCCGATACAACTGGCCAAGCCCGAGTGTATGTGTGTGTGTGTGTGTGAAGGAGTGTAAAAAATGACGGCTCATAAGTAAGTGAAAATTGATAATAAAAACGAAAATTATTTTATATGCTCTGCAATTCGATCCATTTGTTATTTTTATACCGCCCTCGTCGAGCACCGTTTTGCACGACCTTGCGTGAGTGCGTGCGTGTAAAGCAGAAGAGAAAGCAGAAGACGAAGCCGCAGAAGAAGAACGGAAAAGGGGTTTCGGAAAATTTCATGCTTTTCTGGCGACTCTAATGATTTCTCAGATTTACGCCCGCCCGCATTCCGAATCGGAAGGGAATCGCCGGAGCCCCACCCGGTTCCGGCCTTCTTCCCTTTGCCGCTCCCCGCTGCTTCTGTTACGGCAGCTTCATCATCTTTAGTGCCGTCAGATCATTTTCGAGCTGTTTCGTTTTCTTTCGCGTGGTAGAGGATAAACCCGACCGAGGGAAAAAGAACGGGAACGAGGAGCTTGGGAAATTGGAAATTTTATTAGCTCCAACACCGTGCCTCTTAAGTTTCTTTTCTTCCTCTCTCTCTCTCTCTCTCTCTCTCTCTCTCTCTCTCTCTCCATCGATCTACCTCTGTTATTCTTGATTCATTCTCTCAAAAGGATAAAAAAAATAAGCAGCTAAAAAAAGGAATACTTCAGCCTCCCTCACACCCAGCAGCGCCTTCAAAGATTGGCCCCGGAAGGTGTGAAGGATTTCCTACCCACTCAACGGGATGCCTTACATGCATGTTCCCTTGCCGGGTGCGGCTCGCGTGTGCGCGTGAACATTTATTGTTTTCCCGAAACCATTCCGGGGGCGGTTAATGCGATCTTTTAGCTGATTATTTTACTCCGACGCTCCGCTCCAGCCGGCGGGATTTGATATGGAATCGTGGAAGCATTTTTTTCCGAATTTTTGGCTTTGTTTGCTAAAAGGGAGGAAAGCAGATTTATAGTAAATTCTATCGTGACTTCGTTATCACTTCTAAGCTTTTTTTGTATTTTTTAACCAAAACGTTTTCTCAAAGCAAAGATATAAACCACAGCTGTTTATGATAAATAAAATTCTTCTACAATTGCATAACTTCAGGCGCTTTATTGTAAGAATGTTTCATCGAAGTTTTATCATTTAAAGGGTGGATTCACCAGCGAAATATTGGATTTTGAAGTATATTTAACTGCTTTTGAGTAGCTTTGGACGCATTACTTTTGATTTGTTCCGGTGCAGATTGGTACAGATTTTAAAATATATATTTTTCTATTTCCTTTCAAAATGATAAATGCCTTTTCATATGCAAAGCCAAGCTAATGAAACCTATTTTTTCACTGGAAATATAATTTAAAATGTGATTTAAATTCGGAATTTATTTATTCGAAAAATTTCGAAAACAAAATAAAAGTTGCAACAATTTATGGTCGAATGTGCCTAAAACATTCCACAATCATGGATATTATTAAACCTTTTTAACCCTTAACTCATGTTTTTGTCGCTTGAAATAATTACAAGTACTTGTTGATACAGTGTATACATTTAGGCGTAAAATTTCCTTTTTCAACAAATGAAAGATTGTTTTATTCAACATGAGGGGTAGGGAAGAGTAGTCGTTGGCGCATTATTTTCCAAGATATCTTTGCCGTCACTATAGAGATCGAACCAAGCGGAAAGTCCCAACGTCGAGAAGCTCAAAAAGCAAACAAGCTCGAAGACGCCTTCAAGTAAAGTGTCTGCTCTTCGGTTTTGAAAAAAAGTACGCGCCCGCCGTGGAAGTGCACCCTAATCATTTTAATTACTTCAAATTCTTTTCACACGCTCCGCAAGGTGGGTTTTCTTCCTCGTAACCATGGCGTAACTGATCCGATGTGAAGCACCGGCGCACCTGAAGGGGGAGTGAAGGCCTGGCGTGGGTGTGAAAAATTACTTTTATTTTTATCTTCCATTTTTTTATGCACCCGAACCGGAAGCTGTCTTTCCCGGTGGTGGACGGAGTGCGTTTTCTTTGCCTCCATTTCCGTTTTCCGTTGCTTAATGTCCGTTTCCTTTCCGATTTCCACCATCCGATCCGATCGATTTCGTCTGTTTTTTTCAACGCTCCGCAGCATTACATGGTGGGTTCGTTTGCCGCTGCAAATCGATCGCTTTCGCTCAGCTCGAGCTGGGCGGCAAGCAAACGATAGTCAAAAGAAGAAGAAAAAAGCACACCCGTAACCTCGATTGCCCCCCGAAGTCATTTTTCATTACATTTTTTACTCGCCCTTTTTTTTGCCCGGATCCGGCCGTTTGGGGCTCGGTAAGCCGCACGGTAAGGACCTTCATCAAAACGATCCATGCGATATTAATAGAGAATTGTTGGTGTGCGTGTGTTCCGGCGGTGGGTGAAGGAAGAGGAAGGAAAGGAAAGTTCCGCTGGAGATGACGATGATGGGGCCGATACTTCAGGCGTAAACCCAAACGCTCCCATTTGCATACGACAGCAGTATTCCATTTTCGCGCAGGAACTAAGCAGTAGAAAAAAAACCCATACACTTTCTCAACCTGCTCGTTTTGCAAAAAAAGAGAGAGAGAGAGAGAAAAGTAACAACGGCTCGCAATGCGGTCCCGAAGAATTTAACATAAATTGGCACAAAATGGAAGAAGGTCCCACTTCAGCCCGGCAAACGCTGTGATCAGGAAAGCAATTTCGCTCGCCGTTTGAGAGTGTTTACGATGATATTTTAATTGATTTCTATGCGTTTAACGGGGATCTTTCGATACGTTCTCGCTTTGAAATGCGAAATGGTACATAAGATGAACAATATTTAACAACATTTACTACACTTCTGTGCCAAGACGTTAAAGATTCTTTTTCTTGCCGATTGCGAAGGAATGATTCGTTTGAAAGAACCCTAACCAAAGAATTGA